>MU182457.1:57402-104170 GCA_016904865.1 Pissodes strobi | reverse complement strand
AATATCAAAACGTAGGTTTTCTTGGGGATGCAGTCTGGTTTATTTTTAGGCCTAAATTAAAGGAACACCCTTTATTGTTCTGTCAACCTTTCGAAATTTATTTTATTTCATCTTCAGGACAATCTACAATTTATAAATTATTTCGTTAGTCTACCTAACAAACTAATCTATATTTTAAATGAATCACCAATGTGGGTTGAACTAAGAGGAAAAGGGGGAAAATCACAACCCCAGCTAGATTGTCAACGATTTTTTGTGAGTATAAAGCACAAAATGGCGCCCATATTGGTGCTCGGACACTGTTACACTGGTTTCTTGAAACAAAAATACGTTTTTAGGGAAACAAAAAAATTCGCATAAAATGTCGAATTTATATATAAATAATCTAAAACATACTCCTTTAACGCTTACTGTGAATGCGAGGGAGACAGAAAATTGATATTGTAAGTGTGACAGAGATAAACACATTAATTTGTCCTGCGCTCAAAAGACTGGTAGTTAAGAATTATTACATAAACAATTATTTTACAAGGACATTTCAAAAAGTATTGACTGAAACGCAAAATTAAAAAGTGTTGTTACCAATGATCTTGTGGCAATTTACTAAGAAAGAACAACAAAATTCTGCCATTCCCCAACCTTCGAGTTTGATTATTTATCCGGAGCGGGAGAATCCATCGCAGCGAGGCAACCATCTTTATGTATTTTTAAAATATAGTTGTAAATAGTACTGAGATTCTGAGTGTCACTCTTTTTGTTCATTGAGTTTTCTTCCATATTTATATGGACCATTTCTAGAAAAATCCTTCTATAGTAAGAATTTACTTTTTCTAAAATCTCAGTGTTATCCCAATCAATTTGGTGATTTAGTACTTGAACATGCTCAGCTAATGCGCAGGATTGAACCCCTCTTCGGATATCACTCCTATGCGGTGTGAGACGGCCTTTTAAGTTTCTCGATGTTTGACCTATGTAGCATTTTTCATAATTCTTACATGGAACCTTATAAACAATATTATAATTCTCATTAACTGGTAAGGGAGACTTTGTTCTTGTGTAAATTGAAGATAAAGTTTTAACTTGTTTCTTTGCAATTTTGATATCTAGATTCTTAAATAGATTGGCGAGTTTACATGTTAAGCCCTCTATGAATGGCAGAGAAAAATATTTTTGAGTATTATTAGTGATGTTATTTATTGTATCCTCAATGTTGGAGTTATGCTCTATTGCAGTTAATGTATTTAAAGATGGAGGTTGAAAGGGTCTTTCAATTATATTTTCTGGGATTTTATATAAAGTGTTAAACTGAAACTTATTTACTAGTTTCTCT
This sequence comes from Pissodes strobi, assembly GCA_016904865.1. NCBI lineage: Eukaryota > Metazoa > Arthropoda > Insecta > Coleoptera > Curculionidae > Pissodes > Pissodes strobi. Next base: position 102,840 of record MU182457.1, on the reverse strand, counting down.
GGGTAGGAATTGTCCACCAGTATGCCATTTAATTGTGCAATGGATTGATCTCTAAAGTCAGGGTTCATCCCTAGGGCTAGGTTAATTTTAGTTTTCATCGGATGAAAGCTTATCAGCCTGTTGGAACAATATGGTTTCCTGTACCGTTTAGTTTTTGATATGTTATTATCGGTCCTAGTCACCAACATGTCCAAAAAGGGAACGCTGTTATTTCATTCCTCCTCCACAGTAAATTGTATATGTGGATTATAGGAGTTGAAAATATCTAGAGCCACCTCAATTCTATCTTTAGGTACGGAGAGCAAAAGATCATCCACGTAGCGTTTCACAAAAGGCACATGGAAAGGCATATACTGGAGACAATCACTCACCAGATCATCCAGCACATAATTCACTAGTATAGGAGAATAGGCGTCGAATTGCTTCGATTGCAAAATTCAACAACAGATGGAGCCACGTTCCCCTTATAGAGGCGGATGATCTGTCCCGTTGCTATATGTAGGTCTTCTTGCTGTCCTCCTATGCACATATACTCCGTTTTTGTAATGTTGACATCCAGACCCCATTTTCCATACTCCTCGATGAACTTTCGGCTCATGTATTCCATGTCATCTATATCTTGTGCAATAACCATTTGGTCATCCGCGAAAGAGAGGGTATATACTGTCGTGTCGTCATCTACTGGCATTCCCATGCTATTGCATTTCCGTTTCCATGTCCTTAGCGCGTATTTCAAGTATATTTTGAATAGTGTCCGAGATATACAGCATCCCTGTTTAAGACCCTTGGTTATTGTGGATCCAGCTGTTAATCCTTCGTTGGTTTTGACTCTAGATGTGGATCCCGCGTATAAAGACTTCACAGCTTTTATTATTTCCGTGTTAATGTTGCTATGTTGAAGAGCATCCGAAAGTTTTACTTAAGGTATACTGTCGTATGCCTTTTTCAGATCTACGTACAGGAGATGTACTTCTTGATTTCGGGCTGTGTTATTTTCTATAATTTGGGTTAGCGTAAACATGTGGTCGACTGTGGATTTTCCTGCTCTGAAGCCTGCTTGTTCTTCCGCCTCCATATTGACATATTCTTTTTCTATCCTGTTCTTTAAGATTTTCCCATAAGCTCTGCTTATAGCGCTTGTAACGGCTATTCCCCCATAGTTGTCGCAATTAGTCTTGTCGCCTTTTTTGTATATCGTCGATAGATGTGATGTCTTCCATTCTATGGGTACTTCGTGCCTGTTGAGGCACCTTTGGAATAGATTTCTTAATAGCCTGTATAGTTTATCTGTGCCGTATTTTAAAAGTTCGTAAGTAATATAACCTGGTCCTGGGTCTTTTCCGTTTTTTAAGTTTTTACAGACTTCTCTAACCTCTGCCACAGTTATTCTAATTGGGGATTCTTGTATAAATATGCCCTGGTTTTCGTTTTGGATGTCTTTAAATTATTGAGGTCTGTCTTCTGTCAACATATCTTCAAAGTATCTGTTCCATTTTTGAAGTGTTATAGGTGAGATTATGTCCTTCGTTTGTCCTCCTCTCATACTTTTGAGGAGCCTCCAAGTTTCTGTACTCTTCCTTCCTCCGATATATGTATTGAGTCTTGACCACGTCCTTTCCCATTGATTGTTATTCTTTTCACATATTTTCTTTCGTACTCGAATTAAATGATTCGAATGAGTTCCACCAAAATACTCGGATGCATTCGAGGATTTCAATGGTTGGATGCGATGTAAATTTCGAATTCTCACAACACTACTGTAAATCCCTTCAGTTTTCTTAGGTTGGCCATAAAATGTATAAGTATATAAACCCCATATAATTAACCCAAAACTTAAATTTTGTTTTGAAAGTGTCATTTTCTATGTTAAAATATCACAATACATGTTTACATTGTTAATTAAAAATGAAAGACAAATAAATCCCCAATTCCGATAAGATAAAATGACTTTCCACAACGAGACAAACCACCAAACATTTAACAAAGGCTGGCAAAAGCCTAATGAATCACACATGTCAGTTAAGAAAAGATTAATCTTAGAGGAAAGGGAAAGAGACAACTTACGACTAGCTATTTCATTGAAAAGAATTTCCTGTGTTTGGATTTAATCCCTGTCTTGTGGCTAAGAAAAAGAAAGGAATTCACAGAAAATTGGATTGATGTCTAACATTAAACCCCGGCCGTATTTTTCAAAAAAGTTCGAGATATTTTTATATATTTTTTTATTGGTACTCTTACAAACACAATCGTGATGGTAATTAAAAGTAAGAGGAATAAAATGATTTAAATTAAAGATATCACTAAACTATGAATAAAACAAAACAAACAAGTATCACATAGAAAAAAAAACAGGTGCAATACCAACAACATTTAAACTATAAGCACCTAATGCCTTAATAATTAAATAATTTAGCCTGTGAGAAAGTAGGACCTTACTCCTTTGCTGTTATTTCTATATATTGTCAGCTTCCAGTAGCATATTACATTGGTACATGATATGTCCAAAAGGCGAGCAATCAGCAATATCAATATAAAAAACCTTCCTATATTGCATTCGTAAATTAATTTTAGGAACTAAAAATTGTATACTGTTTATAAACTGTGCATTTCTGAATTTCAAGTTATTAATGATGAAATACACAAAAAGAACACTTTGAAGTGATCTCCGCCTCTATAAAGAGATCATTCCAAAATCCTCGAGCATACCTCTGTAGGATATCATATAAGGATAGATATGATTTTTTTTTCAAAAAGAGAAATTTGGGAAATCTTTTTTGCACTTTTTCTATTAGATTTATGTTGACTTCTGCCTGTGGTGACCACACAACAGAAGCATACTCAAGATGTGATCTCACAAGTGCATTATATAGTTTAATGATACAGTTAATACTTTTGAAATAGCTAGTGTTTTTCATAAGAAAACCTAATTATTCTTTATAAGCTTTATTTACAATATATTCATAGTGTATATTGAATCTGAAACCACTCTCAAACCAAACACCAAGATCTTTACACTCAGACTTACGCAAAAGTAGTTTATTTTTGATATTATAAGAGGCAGCTATATAGCCTATTTTTCTAGTGAATGAAATAACTGATATCATTCAACCAACTACACACTGCATTCAAGTCAGACTGTAATTTATTGTAATCATCCAAACACGTAACAGATTTAAACATCTTAAAATCATCAGCGAACATAAGGCATGATGAATATTTAATACAATTGGATGAATATTAAAAAAAGAAGTGGACCCAAGTTACTGCCTTGTGAAATACCTGAAGTTGCAGTAATCTTTTGAGATAGACACTGGCCGACCCTAACCTGCTGATATTTATTTGTGAGGTAAGACTTCATAAGCTGTAGTCCCAGCTCAGAAAATCCAAGCACTCCCAGTTTTTGCAGTAACAAGTTGTGATTAACCTTATCAAATGCCTTTGCACAGTCAGTCATAACTGTATCTAGTTGCTGTTTAATATTTATTGCTGTGGCAACTGACTCAGAAAATAAAACAAGATTGGTGACTGTTGATCTATCAGGCAAAAAGCTATGTTGCTCTACTGCAAATGAATCTTTAAATTGGGTATAAATATTACCATAAATAATAGTTTCAAATATCTTGGCAACAGAATTTCAAATACTTATTGGTCTATAGTTTTTAATTTGTGATTTTTCGCCTGCTTTGAAGACAGGTGTAATCATTGAACTCTTAAGCGCATTAGGAAAAACTTTGGTTTGAATTGATAGATTAAATAGAAAATTTAGTGGTTGCAGCAGAAAGTCCGCACAGCCTTTATAAATATAAGATGGTATGTTATCACCTCCAGTGGATTTCTTTGCTTTTAATTTACGAATACTTGCTCTAACAATGTCTCCAGAGATTTCAGAGAAGTAAAAATTACCAGTGTTTGTAATAACATGATCACAGTCATCAGTCGCATAGACAGAACTGAAGTACTGTGCAAAGGCATCAGCTATACTTTTAGGATCAGATTTTATAGCATTATTATGATATATAGTGTAACAAGCAAATTTTGGAGAGGCGACGTGCGACGTTCAAATAGGCGAGGACGTGATAACCCTGGAAAACGAATGGTGCAGCAGTAGAATCGAATCGGTGTTATATAATACGGACTATATAGATAGATTAGAAATAAGGCGTAGATATAGTTATTGTATGAATAGCAGAGCCGACTCATGGCGTTATGTAATTATGATGACTATACTGGCGAAGTTTTAAGGTGTAAGGCGGAAATAAGAGTGGCTGTAATAATCGATATTGGCGAAATAAAACGTGTTACTAAAAAAGAATCGTTTACAATAGTTTGGGGAATACCACTCTGTATACTTTTAGAAGCAATAAAAGACCAGAAACCACTTGGATCCTCATTTGCATTTTGCTCCACAGCCCTCTGAAAACTTTGATATTCAAACCTAGTTTGCTTTTTTAATATCCCGCCGCAGAGTTATATAAGCCAGATTTAAATCAACATTTGCCTTATTAGTTTGTAATTGCTTATGCAGTTTATTTTTTTGTCTAATTTTTCTAATTAATTCAACTGAGAAATATTTAGGATATTTACAGTGATTTGAACAGTTATTAATTTTTTTGGGTATCGCTAATGTCAATGCAAGAATATAGTTTTTCATAAAAAAGCTGAAAAGCATCATTTACATTTTCGCTTTGTTCCAAATCTTCCCAATTCAAAATTGTAAACAGTGAGTACAGTAAACAAAAATCGCCCTTTGAATAATTATATGTGTATGATGTTTGGATATTATTGAAAGAACTATGGTTAGTTTTAAGTTGCAGCTTAAAATTTAAAGAGGGATGATAATCATCTTCTTTAACTAATAGAACAGTACACCTACAAAAATCTAAAATATTTACATTACCTAAGACTAGATCCAACCTTCTACCCATAAAATTCATCACAGTGTTATATTGCATAAAATTACACATACTTAAGAACTCGTTTAAAATCCCACTTTTCTCACAGCTATTTGTTGTGTAGTGAGGAATGTTAAAATCACCTAGCAACAATGCATCCACATTCCTGCAAACTAGCTTTTCCAATGACGGACGCCAAAAAATCAAAAAAGGAGTCATTACAGGTATTAAGTGGAGATGTATACAAAATAGATACATTACAGATTTTTTAAATTTAATTTTTAAAGCCAGACATTCAATATCACAATTAGATTTAAAATTAATAACCTCCATATGGATATTCTTTTTCGCTGCAGCAACAAGCCCTCCACCTCTGGTTTTTCCATTGTCTCTGTCCTTTCGGAATACATGGTATCTACAGTCAAATAATTCTGCATCGCAAAAACCCTCAGTTAACCTAGACTCAGTAAGCACGATGATATCATAAGACTCAGATAATATGCTTGTTCTCAGACCACGAACATTTTGGTAATACACAATAAGATTAAGAGTTTTATGTGAAGAAATACTTGAAATTTCTATGCTTGAGGGTCCTTCTCTGTTGATGGCACCCTCCTCTTCCGGAAAAACTTCGATACTATAGCCCCATTAGGCCATAAATCTCTCCTTCATGCATTTTTTAGATCCTCTTGCCTTACTCTCACTTTGAATGAGGCATAAAGCTCTGGATGCTTAGATGGATGTAACGTACATTTGACATCCTCAAAATGCGGTTGAAGGAATTTTTGAAGATTATCAGCTGTGGTTTGGGGTGCTAACCTTGTGAGGTGAAGAGAAGAGTACCTGGGTACCGTGAGTAAACCATTGCAGCTTTCCTCATTTTCTCCAATAACAAATCTACGACGCCTCCTGTTTTGCACTTGTCGCCACTGATTTTCACCTTCTGTATGAGAGTTTAATCCATCTGCATTGGTTACATCCGCAAGATGTATTACCTCATTCATTTTACTGGCGGTCTTTGCTTCTAATATGCCCAAATTTACTTGTTTTGCAGAAAATTTCCCCGCAAAATCGGCAACGGAGTTTGTTGCAGAATTTCTGCTTTGTTTATGGTTCTTTTGGACTGCGTCACTGACATTAGTGTCATTAAAAGCTGCGCTGGCGACGTTGCCATACGTCCGGACAGTGCTGCTAACTGTTTTGAGTTTGGGGACTTTTTGTGAAACCCCAGTGGTAGGACTGGAAACCAAATCTATTGGGTTGGCAACACTGCTGGGTTGGCTGCCCTGTTGCTGACTGGCTGTCAAGGGGTTTTTCACAGGGTTGCCAAATGAGCTTGATTTTTACCTCAATATTCTGGAGTTTTTCCTCGTTGTTATGCAAAAGAGCTTCCTTTGCTTTCAGCTCTTTGATTAATTCATCCTTGATGCTAATAACTACATCTTTGGCTTGAATCAATGCACTTACATCACCTGATGCCGAATTAACGGGCGAACTTTTATCAGCGTCTGACCTAACCTCAATTGGCGGTGAACAACATTTTACCAGATTATTTTTCCCGACGCGGCGGTTAGTCCCGGTATCCTTAAAGCACAGGATGTATGGAAAACTGCGTCACACAAAGCACATTTCGCGACAGATGTAGCAACGTTACTTTTGCAATATTTGCAATTATTTCCAGCACCAATATTTTTGACCTTCTCGTCGCCGGCCATGTTGCCAAACTATTTTTGAGGTTCTTTTAAAAATTGTTTTCAGTATTGACTAAATTGGCTTTGTACAGCACCCGTCCTAGAATAGTAATGTATCAACAGCTTTTTTTTCTGCCATATAATTCACACAAAACGAAAACAAAGTGGTTGAATGGATTTAAATTACAACATGACAAAGCATGTCACATACAGTAAAAGCCCTAGCTGATTAAAATCATCTTATTAATATTGTAATCTACTAAAATGCATAAGCTACTAAACAAATATCACCCTGTCGCAAGTTTGAACTTGAACTTGAAGATTGTTATATAAACATTAAAGGCAAACTATAAACAACGCGAGCAATCAACGGGAGCGACTTTGAACCTTATGCATCCAATGATCATCACTTTGTTTTATATAAATACGTTACCGAATCCTCAGTTCGGCAGACTTAGTCTCACCTTCAGCTCCCAAGGTTAGTCACTTGACGACTGCCTCCTGGGTTCTATCCGCTCCTAGAGTTAGTCATACGACTGCTTTAGGTTCCATTCCTTTCCTACCAAACCTGGTACCGGTTAGCCACTTGACGACTGCTAGGACCAGGAGTTGCACAACCTCCATAGTAAAGTCTTGACAAGAAGTTTGTCAGAGTGTTGAGAAAGACAAGTGTCTAAATAGTCAGTTAAAAAGTTTAGTGAAAGCTCTTAGTGCTCTTAAATAAAACCCAACCCTTAAGAAAAACTATAAATTATAAGACAGTAAACAAAGACCTATAAACAGTACCTCAAATCGAGAAAACATGCGCACCGTACTAATCGGGTATAATAGAATCTCATTTTTTCTGACCAATAATTGTTGTTAAAGTTTTATCGTTAATACATTGTTATTGTTATAAACTAAACGTGCTTACTTTATCATCTCTTCTTATACCACGTAACGCGATCCCGGTCTACCTCAGTTACCCCCCGGCACGCTAAACAAGGCGTGTCCTCACGAGTAGAACATTCAGTGGTAGATTAAAGGAAGCATTGAGACCCCGTCATTGTACTTATCGCGACGAGGCTCTTCTCTGAGAAGTTATTCTTTAAATAAACGCGCTACCCCCAAAGATACTCGTGACAATATCAACTAAATGAAGATGATAAATTAATTATTTTGAAAATTATAAAATAAGTATAAATTGGAAGAAATGTGTATTGCTTTTATACCCACTATTTTTTGTTGTTGAAATCACATTATGATTTATAGGCTTTTGCTTTATCAAATGTTATTCTGCAAGAAATGGTTCATTGTTAATTTGACAGCCTTTCTTTATAAATTATAGCATCAATGTTATCCGGGTATCTAAGTTGTTATTGTATAATAAACTAAAAATTAACATTGACAAGACGAAATATATGGTTTTTAAACAGAAAAATAAATATGTAAATAACCTAGAAATTAAAATTAATAATATGCATTTAGAACAGGTATCAAATATTAAATACTTAGGCCTAACTATTGATGATAAGTTAAATTGAAGTGAACATGTAAATAAGATTAATGATAAAACAGCACCCATAATCTCAGCAATTTACAAGTGTAGGAGCTATTTAACAGAAAAAACTAAAGTAAATGCATATAATTCCTTCGTTCTTTCACACTCACACCTAAGATATTTCCTCCCAATTTGGGGAATGTGTAGCAAAACCAACTTTTGTAGGATTCAAATACTCATAGTTAAAAAGCATTTAAAGTGCTTTTTAACTATGATAGACTTTTTAACACAAATGCGTTATACAGGGAACTAAATATTTGTAAATTAAATATATTAGAATTAGAACAAAGCAAATTAATAAATAAAATTATAAAAAAAAACGAAAGTGTAATACGTAGATAAGTTTTTATAATGAAATTCATAGTCACGAAACAAGAGGTGGAAACTCTATATATCAGTTACCCACAAGAACTAATATAGGACTTAATAACCAGATAATACAAGCATCCAAAGTATTCAACAGGTTACCGGAAGATGTAAAAAATATCCAAAGCTTTAATAGATTTGTTAATAACTTAAAAGTAAACTTAGGTGTAAGTTAGATATTAGGGATACATATTAAGTTAGTAAAGCAGTTTATAATGTGTTAGGTGTAATAGCATACATTTAGTCATTCTCGAGGCCAGTGCTATAAGCACTGATTAGAGTTTATTTAAACTAGAAAATGTTTGTAACTATTATAATGAAATAAATGTTTGGTTAAAAAAAAATTAATTGAAACTTTGTATTCCGTGCAACATTTTGCACGGAATACAAAGTTTCAATTCAATTACTTCCACGTGCACACAGCCTTAAACCTTATTTAAAAAAAAAATAGCTCTAGTTCCTATCACAATTTTGATACCACAATCTTGTTTTACCATCCAAAACTTCGCAGTCGCAAAATCGCTGTTGACTAGTGTTATTTAAATAAATTTGATCTATATTTTACTTGCAATATAGTGTTTGCGATTAACATCATCATCCTACTGAATATATTATGTTTCGTCTATTGGTAGATTACAATAGAAATGGTTAGTAGTATAATAGCAGTGAAAGCCCGTTTCATGTACAAAGAATTTTATTTTAAATGAGCATCGGATAAATCATCACCTTTTCTCGACTAATCCAAAAATCAGCAACACGAAACCTAATCATAGTTTATCTGGGCAATCGTATCTGCTAACACGGCCAATTAAGATATAGTCGTGTACATCCCAACTTTGACAGAAACGAGCGCTGTTAGCGAAATTATAACGAGGGTACGCAAAAACGACTAAATTTAATCTTCAAATTTGTCGAGCTTCAAACGACCTTTGAATATTTAATATTATTAAATTTGCATAGCGAAAAGTTGACTCTCTTCTTTATACTTTGAATTTCCTTATATTTTAATCGCAGACTAGACTAAAGTTGTTTTCCTTTATTTGTTGATAAATCTACATTTAATTGTGAAATACAACTCTATGTATTTACCATCACCGCTTCGAGAAGCGCATTCCATTTTTGATTTTTCTCTGGAAATAAAGCTTTTATAAATATAATTATTCTAATACTTTAAATTCGAAATTTCACAGGAAATTTATCTTCTCTAATGCATGCTGGTTAGAATTTTTTGAAGCAGATATAAAATTTATACTATATCACTTTAATATCTTTCAACTTCTGGATTTCTTACTTACTTGTTTTTTCAAGAAATATATTATAATTTTTCTTTTAAAATAAATTTGTGATTGATTATCTGGGGAACTATATGCTGCAATTCTATTTTCCTCAATTGTATTATCCTTAAATTTTAATTAAATGATTGCTGTTTAATTTTATAATTTTTTAATTTATAAGTAAAAATAGAAAATTCTCTCAATGTTGAAACTAAATATGAAAATAGTAAATATCAGGTGAACTACTGTTGCCTAATTATGCAAGCTTTATTTCATATTTCGAACACAAACAATACGATTGTTGTTAAAGAAATTTTAACTTCCTGCCGATTTTTTATGGATAAGCTTTTTAAAGCAAATATAAAGAATTATTGTAAGAAATGATTGTTTAGAATTATACTGTTCTCTTCTACTACTATACAATAGTGTTACTTAAATCTTTTATTTTTATTAGGATAATAACGATACACCATAAACCGTTTCCAAAATCGGTATCAAATAGGTTGTGTTGTAATTGCATTTAGTTCGAAATTCGAGCACATAATTTTACAGAGTTAATTTTTTTCTCGATATTCACAAAATATGACAGTGCCCCACTGACGCACAATTTTCTGCAATGCGTATTTAATTCCGTTGGCATATTGCCGGTATTTGAAATGCGGAGCACAGGATAGATATTACACCTTCATAAATATTCTCGCCTTGTTTACTGCCTCTATTTATGCTCGGAAATTAGCAGTTAAAATTATCATCAGCGATGAAGCACAATGATAATTTATTGTCATATTAGAAGCCTCGTCATTAAATCGGTTAATTTAACCTAAATAGTTATTGAGAGTTCTAGATCAAGCTTTTGGCCTTAAAGCATTTCGAATTAAAGCAATTTTATGTTAGAAATGCTGCTTCATTTATACACATTATTATTTCTAGTAAGAGCATGCTTTATCTGTGACAAAAGTAAAAGATATTTTAATGGACGCGTTACAATGTATGATCAAATTTAAACACTCTTAAAATATGGATGAATATGACCTGGTGTTTCTTTTTCGATACCTGATGAATAATATTTAATTGATTGAATTCTTGTATATAATACCTTTTTATTAATTGAAACTATTTCGGAACTAAAATTTTGAAATGGTGCACGAAATCATGACAATACACATTTCTCGATTTATATGCAGAAAAGAAGAACTTACTTGGCATTCGTACGTTCCATTGTCTCGCTTCTGAACGTACTTAATTTGAAGAGTCCAATCATCTGAACCCTCGGCGTGAAGGATTTGAAACCGCTCATCGTTCGTGTACGTGAAGACACCCGACGATAGAATGTGCCAGTCTCTTCTGCGAATCCACGATACTTGCTGAATTGAAAGAATTTGTATTAATTATCCGTGCAAGAAAAAGTGAGCAAATATGCAGAAATCTCACGACTCTGAGTATATTGGATACAAATGGATAAAAATGTTAAGTGGGGCAATGTTTCTTTCATAGATTTAATAAGTCGTGGTAATCAAAATATTATGTACTTTGCCAAACTGGCAACAAAGCTATTACTACTACAAGGCTTGAAATTTGAAGTAAATAAATGCAATTAAGAAATCATTTTTAAATAATATTTTATTTAAAATGTACAATTATATCTTCTTAAACGGTATATGCTAATGAATGTGCAACGGATAAAAGATTATCATTATGTATTATTGTCATAAATGCTATTCAAGTCATATAAACTAGAGATTTTCATTATAAATCGGGAAATAAATGAAAAATCTGCTAAATTTCACAACTTAATGCTATATGATACACATCTTACTTTATAGCTCTTGATCCAGCTGTAGTGGCACAAATAATCCGTTTAATACGTTTGAAATGCACCTTCAGCTGAAGAGGCAAAATCGTAAATAGTAAAAATTAATTCTGTCAAGTTCCCAGTAATATTGCTTATCTATGCTTTCTTACAGTGGCGTAGCCATTTCCCATTTCCCTGGTTCATCGGTAAGAAACGACAGGAACTAGCCAGACGAGACAAAGTTTCAACCTACTGACTTGGACTGACAAGATGCCAACCAAATAGTCAGTGAAGACAAAATACGATGGGCAATACTACCCTTCAAATCACCAGGTACTGACGGCATCTGTCCACCTCTACTACAGTGGGGCTTGGACGAGTTACTGCCGCACTTGGTAGAGGTGTTCTTGGCATGCCTAGCACTGCGCTACATCCCAACGGCATGGAGAAAAGTAAGAGTGGTGTTCATACCAAAAGCAGGAAGGATTGTCCCCAAAGCCTACCGACCAATCAGCCTAACATCCTTTGTGCTAAAAAACTGTGGTGAGGCTGTGTGAGCGATATTTGAGGGACTGCTTACTGGTCAACCGACTGATGCATCCCAACCAATATGCCTACACTACGGGAAGTTCCTACCTATCACGACGACGATACATATTGTCACATATACTCTCCTACCGCTTGTTGCCTATGGACCTGACTTCGCTGCAGTAGATGCGGTGTGCTCTTTCAGAAGACGGAGCTCAGATATAGGTACTTGGGAGAGATGGATAGAAACACTCGGTGTAAAAAAGGCTTGGTTTGTTAACTTCAGGTTGAGTATAGAAGGTTGTAAGTATTACCAAAATATTCGGGAATGCATATCTCGTAAGTCCCCTGGGATATTCCTCGCCAAAATGTTAACCACGAACAGCAGCGAGAGAGAGGGCGAGCTATCCTGAAGGGCTGTTACAATTAGATTGACGGGCGGATAGATTATTTGGTCTGGCTGAATATTTAGTTACGTAGTTTACTTTTTATATGTAGTTAATTTAAATAGCACTTTGCCTTATGGCGTTATTAATTTTCACTGATTCACTTTTAAGGCGTGTCTGATCAGAGGGGCTTTTCCCTTTCGGTAATTCGCACTGTTAGGTCTTTTTTAACCGTGCCTGATCAGAGGGGCTTTTCCCTTTCGGTAATTCGCACTGTTAGGTCTTTTTTAACCTTTTCTGATCAGAGGGGCTTTTCCCTTTCGGTAATTCGCACTGGAGATCAAAGTCTGCCGGTATGGGCTGCTGCACAGCTTTTTATACCAAACTTTTCTAATTCGAGTATTGTTTTGAATTGTCAACAAGGTTAATCATAACAGTTTATACTTTAATTAACAACAATTTATAATTGCGGTTCAAGGTTAAGTTCAAAATTTCCACTGTATGATTTTATGTTAGTTGACAATATGATAAAAAAGATCACCCATGAAGACTTTAGGGCAAGATGGGACGAAACAACTAACTGTCGACTGGCCAAGGGAGCTATTAAGCTACCCTAATGAGTTTGCAGCAAAAGCATACCTGGATATGTCAAGGAAAGCCATACGACTTATGGCGGGGATTCTGACTGGACACTGCCAGCTAAGGAAACATCTCCACACAATGAGATTGTACGAGACGCCTCTATGTAGAGGCTGTGAACAGGAGGACGAAACAGTAGATGCGACGCTGTTTCGGAATTAAGGAAATCCATTTTGGGAGAACGATGGCCAACCGTGGCTTTTTTTAGAACAGCCTCCTCAGGCAACTTCGCCGCCTTTTTTACAACACTAGGCTGGGCGATGGCCTAGATGAATTGGTTGACCTAGGGAGGACGCACAGGGGGTCCAATGGGGCCTAAATGTCGTGACCTTTGAAGGCCACCATCTCACCATTTCCAGATTCCAGTGCGTAGTCAGAGTTAGTCATGAAGGGACACTTTTTTCCCGGAGATAAAGATTGCCTGTGCCGCCGGCGGCGTTGCTTCACTCGCTCAAGGCGCACGCAGCGCACACCTTATGTTACGTGGGTTAATCCATTTTTCGTCTTTTAAAGAGTTAATATTCATTATCCATAGATCGATATATCCCCCAGGGGCTACGCCACTGCTTTCTTAAACTTAAAATATCTCTTAATGAGCTGTGACAGAAGCATTTATAAAATTTCCATTAATTTTTTAATTATACAGACAAGAACCCTTTAACAGCAAATCAATCACATTTCATAAAAGCTGTAAAAATATCTGTGAATTCCATGAAAACTATAGTAACACTCTTAAATGACACCGAATGGTTATTGCCTCATTCCTTCTTATGTGATGAATAACAATCTAAAATTTTATTTGCTTTAGATCACGAATGATATTCCCGATTCATTAGAAGATTTGGGTATATAGAGGGTGTTCCTTAATGATATACTAATAATCAAGGGGGTGGTTCTTCAACTGATTCTAAGACAAAAAGTTTATATAAAGATATGTCCGAAGCGGCTTAATTTTTTTTTTATTATACCTTGTACATTTTTGTGGCAGCTATTGCAAACTTGGTACACATCCTACTATTGGTAATATGTATGAACCACAATTACCAAATTCGAAAATATTATACATGTAATGGTTTGTCACGGGTCAGGGTCCATTTAACCCCTCTGAACTCTTTCTTGCAATGCCCCTGACTACTTATTAAAAACTTATCTTTACCGATTTATTTTCCAACTTTTTTTTATCTCGTAAATTTCTGGATATTCTTACTGTATGGAAGATATTTTGCAAAATGTGTAATAGAATACATTTTTAGCTTTGTTTTTTACCTTAAAAAAATATTACTTATGTCTAATAATTGGCTACCGCGATCTTCAGAAAACCAGGCGGAATATTGTTTAGAAAATTGGTAATATATTGTAAACGATTAATTTTTAGTAACACGTTTTATTTCGCAATACACCTTCGCCAGTACAGTTATCATAATTACATAACGCCATGAGTCGACTCTGCTATCGTACAATAACTATATCTACGCCTTATTTCTAATCTATCTATATACTCCGTATTATATAACACCAATTTGATTCTAATGCTGCGCCATTCGTTTTCCAGGGTTGTCACGTCCTCGCCTATTTGAACGCCGCACGTCGCCTCTCCAAAATTTGCTTGTTATAATATAATACCAATAGTAGACCAAGTGTACCAAGTTTGAAAAAGCTGTCACAAAAATGTACGAGGTATAATAAAAAAATTAAAAAAGAATAGAATTTACTACCCTGTATCATATAAACTGAGCCGCTTTGGACATATCTTCTTATGAACTTTTTGTCTTCGAATCAGTTGCGGAATCACCTGCTTCAGTATTAGCATATCATTTAAAGTTAGTTCATTCAATTTAACTTTGAATACGATTAATAATTCACCAACTAAACGACTAAATGTCTTATTAAGTTTGTTCTACTGATCTAAATAATTACACTTTGTTCGAAATTCATTTGAACATATTTGCAAATCTGTCAATTTATTCCGTATTATACAAATAATACAGAAGAGTATTCATTGGTATTATATTCCTATTCCAATATATCCTAATATCACGTAGTCATTAAATTTTCGCATTAACCCAGCCAGCACCATCTCTTTTCACAGCGCATATTAACCACTAACCAGTGTTGCCAGAATGACTTTTATACATGTAATAGACAAACCGCCTAAAATGTAATAAGTTCTATTAAAATGTAATAAATTTTTGATAATATACACAAATATAAATATGTAAGGATTTTATGATATTTTTTGCAACTATGTCATAAAATCCTTGCTTCTTGTTCAAAAACTTATATTATATTATATGAATTACAAAAAGTGAAATATTAAACAGTTGCATAGTACCGTCCTAGTTTTTGCCCTACAACTTGCAACTTACCAACTAGACGCTTCTGGTTGCATATACTACACGCCAAGATTTTCATGATTTTATCATTATTACGCAAGGGCGAAGCTTGCGGCACGATATTGAAGGGGTGCACGCAGATCCTTGTCTTAATCCCGAAACCAATTTCGGACACGCCTATATAGCTATGAAACTTTTACATTCTGATCTATAATAATCGATATACTCTAAAAACTAATAAGCAAATTTTCATAAGGTTGGTTTCACCGTACTTAGGAAACTAATGGTACACTGCAAAACAGGGGGTAAAATTTCTTGGCAAATTTTAACTTCTCCATTAGTTTTAACTTTAACGAACTTTTCATACCAATTTACCGAAAAAATTTACTTTTTTAGTAAAGTCATATTTAGAAATGGTTTTTTAACCAATTACTGTAATGTTAGAGAAATATTTTTTCTTCAAACGTCAGTAAATCCGTCATTACTCGACTGTGTAGGCGACAGTGAAGTTTCATTTTTCCTCCGCCGGAGCTTTACTTTTCACTTTTCCGCCGGCGGAGGTAAAAGTGTTGTCATATCAACATAGATACAATACAAACAAACATCAAAATAAGCGTCAACAACTCAAGAGTTATTAAACTAAAATTTGTATATTTATTGTGTGACTGCATTTCTAAAAATCACTAATTTAGGAACAAATTGGTTATTATTTAATCGAACTTACTCAATAACTGCTTATCAATACGGAATTAAAACGCAATCGAAAACGCAATTTTAAAAATATACTTATTGTTGACAGTGTCCACTGACAGCTTTATGTTACATTACTATAGCAACAACCCGAGCCTATTCACCGACACCGCACCGGTCTAAGCCGCCTTGCGAACCCACTTATCTTTAATAATAATTATTATTACTATTAAAAAGAGACTTTTTGCATTAATTTGTCGACATTTGAAGAAAAAACAGCATATTTTATTTGGAGGAAAAGTTACTTTTCATGGCTTGCTCTCTATTACCAGCCTCACTCCGTTCGGCTGTTAAACACGAGCGCGCCATGAAAAGTATTACTTTTCCTCCATATAAAATAATATACTATTACCGAAACAAGGTAAATTTTCCTAGACGTTGTTTATTTCCAGTGTATTTTTACCATTTACTGAATATGTTCAAATGAAATAGGTAAGTGTCCTAAATTGGGTAATAATTTCCCAATATGTTGGGAAAATTCCATTCATGTTACTGGAATGAATTCGCCCCACCATAAACTAACCCCATCATCAGAGTCATCAGCCGACAAGCCGAAGTGCCGAAGGTCACGTTCCGCCTGTTCGCATAAAATAATTTTCTTATAGAAGTTACCTAAATACCTATATCTACCTCTTTATTATTGTTTGTGGATCGTGAAGTGTGATATATTGTGTATTTGTGCTAAAAGAACAAGTATCTTAAAAGAGATCTTGTTTTCCTGTTTATGACAAACGAAAAGTTTCTGTTCGTGTGTTATGCCATTTTTATATGGTGGCCATTTTCAATATTCCGCATTAGAATTATATGCTTAGTTATAAACTGTGTTCCCTGATTGTTTACAAGATAGAGAAGTCACAGTTGTCACTTGAAGGAAATGTGCATTGACGTTCTCAAATTATTATGGGCAGGGCCCAACAAACACATGAGAGAACAACTCTGTAAAATAAGTAATACCTATACGAGAATAAATATTTTTGAGATAACAAGAAAGCTATGAGATTTTTATCAGGTAAAGTATAGATCTAGATAATATGTAGAAAAAAAGACATAAAAATTTAAATAAAATAATGTTATTTTTATGCAGATAGTAGTACATTAGTATATTTCTTAGTAACAGCAAATTAAGCTAAGCATAAAGTTGAAATTTCTATTTTTTGTATTTCTATGTTTTTGATGTTGCTTGCACATAACACTCACAATTTCGTAATTTCAAAGGTTATTTATTTAAGCGAAAACAGTGATTTTTTTTATAAACATAGAATTCCCTTTTCTAAAAAAATCAATGTTTACTTACCTAGTTTATAAGGATTTGAAAGTTTTTTTTTCGGGTTTTACGATATATTTGTAAATAAACAATGTTATCCCACCAGACATATTCTGCTTAGTTTTGTTACCCTATATTTTTATGTTAATCATTTTTATTTTTCCTGTCAATGTTTAAAAATGTTATTTTTCAGTTAAACATTTAAAAAAATAATAAACAGAATTGGAGCAAGTGAATTCAAACGTTACTATTTCTATTTTTTGAATTGTTGCAAAAGTTTCGGTTCATATTTTAAGTTTTTTGAGATTAACCTAATCGTTATGTTAGCCATATTTTTCTATGATTATATTAATTATTTTAATGTTGCTCTATTCATATGTTCTACAATGTTATTTTTATTTATATACAGGGTGGTCAAAATTTTTGCTACAAATGGAAAATATTTTTATTTTTCATCTTTCAGGACATTTTTTTATTCTTGACAAAAGTTAGTACAAAACCTCTTATTTATATTTCGTTCTCAAAGTCATAAATTAAAATGACTTAATTAAAAGTAAAGTACCCTTATTTTCCAATAACAAAATATTTTATTGCGAAATGTTTCTTTGAATCTTGTAGAAACCTCAAATTCAAAAAATATTTTCTAATTTTGTGTAATCGAAGTGGGTATCTTCGAGTACGGCCATGACTATCTTGTGTTTTCACAGTACTCAGCTTACATTCATACAGCTATATAAAATCAAAAATATTATTTGATGTAATATTTTAATATCGAAAAAATGTTAGATTTTATTTTGTTTTAAAAAAGTATGAAATATATATATGGGAATCCAAGTGGAAAACGTTTCATTATTGATTTCTCAGAATTTTTTCATCTTAAAAAAGGTTAGTTCGTGAAGAAAAATGAATTTCGTTAACAGATTTTAATTGAAATATACAGGGAGATCAAAAAGTAAGAAAATGTGAAAGTCCAAAATGGAAAATAACTGAAATCGAAATTCTTGAACCGGCAGATTTAAGGGACATGAAAATAAAAGCAAAAAAGTTTATTAACGTTTTCCCATACGAGATATTGTTGCTGAGAAAATTAGACTCAAAAATCGAAAACTAGACTCAAAAATCTAAAATTTTTGATTTTCCTAATTTGTAGCGAAAATTTCCAATTTTTGAGTCAAATTTTCTCAGTAACCATACCTTGCCTAGAAAAATGTTACTAAACTTTCTTGCAGTTATTTTTATGCTCTTTAAATCTGCCGTTTCAAAAAAAATTATTTCAGTATTTTCAATTTTGAATTCACATTTTCTTCCTTTTTGATCTCCATGTACAGGGTGATCCCCTATAATGTCGCCCCCCTTTAACTTTTTTATTTTAAGTGTCTCAAACAAATTAAAAGTATGGTTATGTAGGTACTTAAAAATAATTTTTTTCTGCGTATAAAAAATGTTGGAAAAATGATCAGTATACAGGGAAAAACAAAAAGTTATTTTTTTTCAATGGAACACCCTATATATGAATTTATTTTTCGATTCCTCGTAAAATTCTAAACATATTTTATATATGATGTTATGCCTCTAGAGTTAGTAGTTTCACAGCTATAAACAGTTGAAAATCGGTATTTTGGCTACTTTTCACCTTGGTAGCAAGGAGATCATTAGAGATGGAGTAAAATGAATTTCACATTCCTATCTTAGCTTTTCAAGAGCTATCTGATGATGCTAACTTATGGTACCTACCGAGGTACCAGATTTGGTACCCATGGTTCCGCCTGCCAGTTAGTACCGTCAGATAGCTCTTGAAAAGTTAAGATAGGAATGTGAAATTTATTTTACTCCATCTCTAATGATTTGCTTGCTACCAAGGTGAAAAGTAGCCAAAGTACCGATTTTCAACTGTTTATAGCTGTGAAACTACTAACTTTAGAGGCATAACATCATATATAAAATATGCTTAGAATTTTACAAGGAATCGAAAAAGAAATTCATATATAGGGTGTTCCATTGCAAAAAAATTAACTTTTCGGCTTTCCCTGTATATCGATCATTTTTCCAATATTTTTATACGCAGAAAAAAAGTATTTTTCAGTACCTACATAACCATACTTTTTTTGGGACACTTAAAATAAAAAAGTTAAAGGGGGGCGACATTATAGGGGATCCCCTGTACATTTCAATTAAAATCTGATAATGGTGAAATTATTTTTTCTTCACGCACTAACTTTTATCAAGAGGATTTTTTTCGGGGGTAATCAATAATGAAAAAGTTTCTTATTTGTTGCACACTTATACTTAGTGGACCACACTGTATTCCTATGCATAAAATTGATTTAAATAAAATAGTGTATCTATGAAGAATATCACTAAAACGCTATATATAGATACAATAGTTTTTATAATGTTGAAAACTCGAGGGGGTATAATTTCCAAAAATTAGAAGATATTATTTTATATATTTTTTTAATTTTAACTTAAAATTTTATACCTATAAATAAGTTAATTAAAAACTTTTGTTAATAAAATATTTTCATATTTTGAAAGTTAAGGGTATATAATAATAGTAACTTTTATTTGCAGCCTTGTTAAGAAAAAAATCGGGAAATTTGAAGATTTATTAAGAGGTTTTGTGTTAAGCATCAACTTTAATCAAGAATAAAATTTTATGAGAAATGATACATAAAAAAGTATTCGATTTGTTGCAATCTTTATTTTTGGGCCACCCTGTATATGTGTTATTGCAATGCCTCTAAGTGATGAAAATACTGTTTTTTTGTGTCTGACACTTATAATATTATGTACCTTTATTCAATAAAAATAAATATTTTAAAATGTGTGTTGTATGCAATTTTAATATTCCACTGTAATTTTCCTAATTTTCAAGTGTACTAACCTACCAACTGAAATTCTCCATCACAATACCTGAAATAAGACTATGTTAATTTTCGGATACGCAATAAAAATACTATAAAGATTTACCATATTCAGGAAATTTTACATACAAATATTCCCCTGTAAATTTTCTAATTTCCAGTGTACTAACCGAAATTCTCCATCACATTACCTGAAATTTTATTGTGTTCATTTTCGGAAGCACTGTAAAAATACCATACAAATTTCCCCTTTTTACGATATTTTATATGGAAATATTCCACTGTAATTTTCCTCATTTTCAATGTACTTTTACAGAATTAATTGAAACATCAATATAAAGGTATTTTTTCGGTATAGTTATTGTGTAACACAGTTGTACTAACTTTTTACCGAAAAATTACCGTTTAATTTTTTACTGTGTATTAAATTCTTATGTAACTTCGCTATTTACGGAAGTGATATGTCAGAGTGAGGGTAATCCGACGCCAAAGATGCCAGGAAGGCGTCCTCACTTCCTTTTTCATGATTCATTCTAACAACGTCTAACAGAATTCGTTAAATCATTCTGTCCTAAGCCTCGATTAAAAGCATTCTCCGTGGCGCGCTGTCACGTTAATCGCCTTGTTCGATCCATCAGAAAAGCTGGCGAAATCACACGTAAGAAAAAATACTCATAAAAATTGTGACTCTCTCTTAAGTCATGAGAGCTGTGACATCTCGCATCTCGCACGCATTTACTATTTGCTTTATAATGTATACAGTCCCCTCCATTAATGTCTATCACTCGATGGCGGTCTCAGCTAAATAAAGAATCCTAAAAGTATTCGAGCTTAAAGCGTGTTTTTACACTCTCCGCATAGAGGCTCTCTTATATAAATCGAAAACTCCGCGTGTACATACACAACAGTGTTACTAAAAAAATAATTGGATTTCATCAAAGCATCTTCTGATTCTATCTTGAAATGCGGCTCGGGCTTTACTGACTTCGCACGCTTTTCTTTAATTTTAGGACATCTCCTTAAAAAACCCTGGAACCAGCGCCGATTCAGTATTCTATTTAGAACACTTGGATTTTGTTCCAGTTTCTTCACGAATTTTTGAAATTTAATTATTAAAATGAGATTTTATTTCTGAATTGAAAATCTGGTCCTTGCCATGTATATGGTATCCACTTTACCAAATGATAAGAAAGCAAGAACTATTAAAATATTTACCCAAATATATGTAACGAATATGGAATAGACAATTATTTTTATTTATATTAAATGCATCAAATTGTAAATTAATGTAATGATTTATAAAGTAAATCAGTAATTAAAATAAATAAATGAAAATAAATTGAAGAAAAATAATAATCTAATTTTAAACCGATTATAATACATATAATTTCTATGGATAATAGTTCCTTTTTATGTATAACGTTAAATATTTCCTAATGCATGTCATTAATTTTACTGTCGAATTAAAAATTAATATCGTAATTACGTTGCTCTCATACAATTTTTCTGTTACATCTCTCGCCTAATTTGTTCCTATCGATTTTCATTGCGCGACAATAGCTCGTTAAAGAGAATAATATGCAACTAAAAAGAAATTGCTCTATTATAAAGATTTTTACATTAGACAGATTACCGTATTTAACGAGTCATTAAAAATTGCAGCCCCAGACATTTAATCATTTTTTTGTTTTGATAACGTCATTATGGTTCGGCAGACATTCAAGCCGGAGTTCGTAAAAATTTAGTCTTATACAGAGATGGCCAAAGGTCTGGAATAAAATTCATATTGTCACCTATACGCTTCTACCGCTTCCTATGGAACAGATTTCGTTGCAATAGTTGCGCTGTGCTCTTTCAGAAGACGGAGCTCAGATATAGGTAGTTGGGAGAGATGGATAGAAACACTCGGTGTACAAAAGGCTCGGTTTATTAACTTCAGGTTGAGTATGGAAGGTTGTAAGTATTACCAAAATATTCGGGAATGCATATCTCGTAAGTCCCCTGGGATATTCCTCGCGAAAATGTTAACCACGAACAACAGCGAGAGAGAGGGAGAGCTAGCCTGAAGGGCTGTTACAATTAGATTGACGGGCGGATAGATTATTTGGTCTGGTTGAATATTTAGTTACGTAGTTTACTTTTTATATGTAGTTAATTTAAATAGCACTTTGCCTTATGGCGTTATTAATTTTCACTGATTCACTTTTAAGGCATGCCTGATCAGAGGGGCTTTTCCCTTTCGGTAGTTCGAACTGGAGATCAAAGTCTGCCGGTATGGGCTGCTGCACAGCTTTTTATAGCAAACTTTGACCTCTAATTCGAGTATTGTTTTGAATTGTCAACAAGGTTAATCATAACAGTTTATACTTTAATTAACAACAATTTATAATTGCGATTCAAGGTTAAATTCAAACTTTCCACTGTATGATTTTATGTTAGTTGACAATATTTTTTGAGCGAGCAATGTTTTCAAAAAACGCTGAAACACGGTAACTAATTTTGAGTTTGTCACATTTTCCGGTTGAATAAAAAAAATTCACAACCCCCTAACCCCCATCAGTTACACTATTTTTTTTTCAAATGGAAACCTGTGTCTTGTTGGGGCTGGTTGAAAAGCTCTTGAAAAATGGAATCCAAACAAGTTTTATGATTGAAATAACTAGGATTTTAGAACCTTTTCAAATAACTACTGTAGTGAGGGACTATTGGGAAAAATTAATAACAGATAAAAAATTTGAACCATTATTATTGTTGCTAGAGCAAAAAATAAGGTATTTGTGTGTCTTTTCATCTACCAGGCTGTTCAGGGTAATTATTGTTTATTTTAGTTGTAAATCGGAAGTCTGAATATCAGTATCGTATCAAAAACCAAAATTTTAAAAACACAATGGTAGATATTGTCGGAAAGGCAGCGTATCGAAATTAACAATACAAAAGAGACGCAGACGGAACAAGATACGCAGACTATAGTTTTTCAAACAGACGATACATCTTTTTAAAATTCAAAATAAACCATGTGGCCTCGAAACACAGATGCAACAAACGAAACAAACACACACATAATACATTTTCTGAAACAGACAAAACATTTTTTAATATAAAAAATAAACCGTTTATTGTACAAAAGAAATTTAATTCAAGAAACAAAAAAATTATTTCAAAATTAAAAATTTTGGGCTATTCTTTAGAATCTGTGAAATATTTTAATAAAGAAAACCTCATCTTCTGAGTGGAGTCGAATAAAAAACAATTTTGATGAGTTGGTAAATGCCATCCCTTAAGCATCTATCCTTTCCCTTAATTTAAAAGAATGAATTTTTATAATTTTCATTATTTCAGCTGTTGGATATAAAGAAAGACAGCATTGGATTACAAACAATTTTGATGAGTTGGTAAATTCCATCGATAACAATCCAAACCTTCCCAAAATTCCTTTATTTAAAACAATGAGTTTCAAACCTTCTCATTATTTCCCAGCCGAATGTAAAAGCAGCTTCACAAGAAGAGACATATTTATTTTTAAGTTTGTGGAAAGACAGCATCCACTTCTATCAATGGTAAGATTTTGTGATAAGGGCTATTTAATTTTTATTTTCGTGGTTTAAATGTATAAACTGTAATTTTCTTCGTTCTAATTTTTAGTGCTTAATGGTTAAACTAACATCCACTTCGTTTTTTTCAGATGATAAGTACCGCAAGGAATGTCGAACAACTGTGAGGCGAAATATGTGAGCAAGTCATTTGCGAACAAACAGCCACAAAGACAATGTGATAATCAGAAGTAAAGATGGAATCCAAATTGTTAAATCTGCGTTTCAAAAACGCATAATATCGTACAGGACTTCGGCAGATGAATTTGCAGTAGATATTAAATTTTTTTTAATACAATTTTGAATAAAATTGTAACTAATAGAAGCCGAACTTAAAAGGCTAACAACGCTAAAATTAAATATGGAATTGTTTGGGTTATATTTCAATCCAACTAATGACGAGTATGATATAAAATCGTTTAACACACCTATATTATATGTAGCAGCACAACACTCTCATTGATCTTAGAAGACATGTTGCAAACCATAGACCGAAAATCTAATGAACTAGCAGAACGTGGTTCAGGTAAATTATTTTCTTTTTTTGAAAATATTCTTAAATAATATGGTCTGTTTCAGAATGAAAATTATGTATTTGAGACTAAAAATATTTTAAAATAATTGTACTAATTTGAAAATATTCATTTCTAAAATTATATTTATTTATTTTTTTTCAGGATGGATACTAGTGAAAATTCTGCATTTCGAAGTGAACATCAATAAATACAACCCCCTTCGCGCGTCAGCACACATTCCATTACCTGAAGAAATAAGGATGAAGCAGTCAGTAGTTAATCCTGGGAACAATGATAACTGCTGCTTTGCGTGGTCCATTGTTGCAGCAGTTCTTCCTCCTACTGGACTGGCCTATAAAATTGCATCTTACCCAGATTTCACAACACTGTTGAACGTAACAGGTATAAACTTTCCAGTTACTTTAATAGACATTCCAAAATTTGAATCACAAAACGAAATTTCAATTAATGTGTATGGCCTCGAACAAATTAAAAAAGGTTTTAAATTTGAATATTAAATAATTGGTCCCCTCCACTATACAAAAAATAAGAAAGTAGTTGATGTGAACTTGTTATTAATTAGTGATGATGATGGAAATTTTAATTACTGTTACATTTCCGATTTGTGTAAATTAATTTCAAAGCAACTTTCTAATCATAATGGCAAAATACATCTTTGTGATGGTTATTTACAATATTATGGCACTAAAGAATACTTAGTTAGACATAACAATTTTGATTGTGATTTTGTTAGAATTAATTTACCATCAACAGAAATCAGAGCCGATAAATTTGGAAATAATTCTTCCGGAAATATTCTTAAACTTATTAACATTCTAAAACAGATGAAAGTTCCTTTCGTTGTATATGCTGACTTCGAATGTATTCTTAAGCCTCTATTAAATAATGATGATGATAATAATTCAAACATGGAAGTCGAATTAGATAATTCTGCATCGTACACAATTAAAAAATGTGAATACCTTCCATATTCATATGCTTATTATATTTAATGTTCCTTTGATGATAGTTTTTCTAAATTTGAACTATATAGAGGACCTAACAGTGCTCAAATATTTATAAATTTTTTTAGAAAGGGATGTTGGTAGTTTATACAGCAAATATCTTAAAGTTCATAAAAAAATGAATAAAATATCTGAATTAGATAAAATACACTTGAACTACACTAATGAGTGTCATATTTGTGACAAATATATTGATAATGATAAAGTTGCTGATCATTGCCATATCACTGGAAAATATAGAGGTCCTGCACATTCCATCTCTAATTTAAATTACAAACAACCAAATTTTATTCCTGTAATATTACATAATTTGAGGAATTATGATTCTCATTTGTTTATTAGGAATATATGTCAAAATAATGAATAATTATCTGTAATAGCTCAAAATAAAAAAATATATATTTCGTTTGAAAAGCTCCTATTTTGATAAAAAATCAGGCACCTTAAAAAAATATATTTTCATATCAGATTTGTAGATTCATTTCAATTTTTACCATATTCTTTAGCAAATTTATCTGAAACGCTTGATGATCTTCAACGTAAAGAAGTATCAAAATACTTTAATGACAAAGAAAAATTTAAATATATTAGTCAAAAAAGAGTTTTTCCATATAAATATATCGATACTACTTGAATGTGGAGACAAAATAAGAAATTAACGTGAAGTGTGTGATTTATTTAATGCAAAATATCCCGAAAACTAAATCCCACAAGGGACAGTCAGTGAAATATTTCACAAATTTGAGGAACACGGTAGAGTACGTGATTTGCTTAAATCTGATCGGACAGTTGCTTTGGATGACGATCAAAAATTGGACATAGCATTAGAAATTGCTGAAAATTCTCATACTTCAACGGTTTCATTGGCTCCTAGTCAGGATATTCCTCGAATTACAATTCGAAGGTTTTTGGAAAATGAGAAATATCATTCGTATAAGGTATGCCTTGTTCAAGAGCTATTGAAAGACGATTATGATAGGCATTTGGAATATTGTGAGAGAATGATGAGATGGTGTGACGACAACAATGACTTTCCACTGGATATAATTTTTTCGGATGAGGATACGTTCTATATGGAGTGGTTAATAGGCACAAATATCGCTTTTGGTTTTAGGAAAATACACACTGGATATCAGGAGCGCATACGCAGCGTCCTCAAAAAGTTTATATACGGGCAGGTATCATCAACAATAGAATTTTGGGTCCATTTTTTTTAAGAAAACCTTACGGCCGAACGCTATGTCGACTTTCTAACATTCGGACTGATACCTGCACTAGCTCAGATTTTTCCTCATAGAATAGATCTAGATATACATGATGAAAGAATTTGTCTCCAACAAGATGGCACTCCTTCACATTTTGGTATTAATATTCGCAGGTACTTAGATCAAATGTTTTCAAATTATTGGATTGGTAGACGCGATATAATTAAATGACCACCAAGATCTCTCCACTTAACGCCCCTAGATTACTTTCGTTGGGGATATTTGAAAGAAAGGGTTTATCAGGATAGACCAGACAATCTTGAAGATCTAAAGCAGAAATATCCCAGCGGAGATACGTAATATACTACCTGAAGCCATTCGTAATGCTGTGGACGGCTTTTACTATCGCTTAGGACATTTTTCAGTATTTGCGGCATTAAGTCACCCGAATGAATAGAATTTAATAAAGTGTAATTATTTATATAAAAACGACTTTTAATTTATAAATAAAAAAAAACCTGGTTATTGCAAACATAAGACTTGTTAATTTGGTATGGCTGGATTCCATTTTGCATGTGCCTTTTCAACGAGCACCCACAAAACATAGGTTTACATTTGAAAAACAAAAAGTTGAAGTAACTGGGGTTAGGGGGTTGAAATTTTTTTATTTAACCAAAAAATTTGAAAGACTCAAAATCGGTTACCATGTTTCAATATTTTTTGAAAACATTGCTTGCTCAAAAAATATGAATTTTATTCCAAACTTTTGGCCATCCCTGTATATGAGAAACAAACATGCAATAGCCACTAAATCCACTTTTTGTGTTTTTCGAGCCAAGCCCAAGGATTTCCCACTAATTTCGACATGCTCTATCCATTGCGACATACGAGCAAAAGCCACTAAATACCCATGAAAAATAGATACAAAGTCAATCAATTGATGCAAACCCAATAAATTTAAAATTTTGTTTTATGTAAGTTTTGATATTTCTTTTACTTATATTAATATTTTCTCAATTACACTTTTAAAAGGAGTTTGATGCGTATACGTTTTTAGAAATTCAATATAATTATAAAACTCTGTTTTTTTTTTATCCAAGCTTAGATAAAGAACTCTTTCTGGGCGTTTTAACGCATCCTTTTGAAACAATACAGCTCGTAGACTCCCTCCTGTAGAAGATAGAAGAAGGTAAAATGGCGGATGGAAATTTGTAGCAAACAAATCTGTTTCTGTACTCAAGATTCGAATCAAATGTTCGAAGTCTTATATCCCTGGCAAAGTTAATTAAGAGAATCGAAGAAGACTTAAAGTACAAGGTATTTTGTGTGAACAAAAGAAGTTAGTTGAAAAAGAACGTTAATTAAATTCAGTAAAGAAAGGAGGTATCTAGTTCATTTTAGATTTAAATAATCAAAAGATTTGTTAGATATTTGATCTATGTTGAAGTTTGGAACCTTCGGCAAAATGCACTAAAACGGAGTTTTATCCACAATACCGAATCAGAATTATTGTACTCCACGTGCGTTTCACTACCACGTTAGCATCATCAGGAGATGATTAAAACTCTCCTGATGATGCTAACATGGTTAGCGAAACACGCGTCGAGTGCAATAATTCTCTTTCGGTATTGTGGATAAAACTCCGTTTTAGTGGATGTTTGATAGTAATTAACCATATGTACAGTACCTATTTAATTTTATGTGTGAAAGGATGAATGCTTGAAAGTAGTTAGAAATTATTGTATACAGGGTGCTACAAATTCGTTTCTTTGTATGGGTATCTCGAAAGCCGTAAGAGACACGAAGTCGGTCAAATTAGAGCAAATTTTGGGAAAATTTGTACTGACTAATATGCCGTTGAGAAAATAAACAAATTCTTGACACTTCCGAAGATATCTGAAAAAGCCAAAATTTTTCCAACTCGATTTTATTTTTTCCTGCTCTTAAATGAAGAGATATTTTAAAACAAATTTTACTTTCTCGTGGGCACTTATTCTCTTCTACAAGATGGCAGATCAGTTTTTGAATCCGACGTTTCGAACTTCTGAGCCCATTATCAAATTTGATATTTTAAATACTGACCTGATTTTTTTATTCCAATTTTCAAGAGCCATCGCTCTCCCAAACGCAATGATGTATTATCTTTATCTCTAACATGTTCATTTCGGATCAATTCCATAAAAGTCTAATGTTTAAGATAAATATTTTATAATACCTTGCATATTTTTTAGCTACAATAAAAAGCTTACAAAATACAGAAAACTACAAATTATAAATGCTCAAACAAATGGCCATTTGCATTAAATCATTTGTTTGCTTTTACCGTTATTTTCCTAATAGCTCTTTGGATCGATCCAATCCTTATATCTCTAAAGCTGCTAACTATTCTAACTCTTAATTCTTCCAAAATGTTTACAGGAGTTTTGTAAATTCTGTTTTAGATTGCTCCCGACAAAAAAAAATCGGCCGGCGTTAAAACTGGTGATCGCGCTGGCCATTCAACTGCCCCTCTGTTGTCAATCCACATCCCTGGAAATTCTCTATTTGGAAATTCGTGAACCGCCTTTCCATTGTGTTGAGATGCGCCATCCTACTAGAACCAGAGGTGCGGAAGCTTGGCCAGCGGAATATACAACAGATATACGAATCAAATTATTCAAAAAGAATGCAGTTATTAATGTGTCAAAAATCAAAATTCATTATTACATTAGAATGCTCACATAAGATGGAATGAAAATTAAACTAAGTTAGGCTTATCTGTGTCCTGCGGCTCTCAAACCAGCACGGATGCTGTAATATACTCAGGTCTCAACAACTATCCAGCCACACCCACAAGTATCCACTGAATACTCCTCATAAGTGGTTAGTTTTGAAATGTAGCAAACAGATAGTAAGGATGGTAGAGATAAAATTAAAACCCTAAAAATATAAAACGTCTAAAACACTAGACACAATTCATTGGCTGTACCTGTGGCCAGCGCAGCAGTTCAATACAAAACCCCCAGTTAATTAATGATTACTTAAATACTTGAGCTTAATTACTTACGCAAAAGGAAAGTTCATTGGCACAATCCCCAGTCAGCAGGATAAAGCTTTATTAAACCACTAACCCCTTTTAATCTTGCAATAATATCAAAAATATATAATATAATATGAGACATTCAAACCCCCAAAATGAGAATATCATTTTATAAATAATTAATTAATACTATAGAATGAAATTGAGTGAGGTGACCCAAAATGTGGTGAACAATGTAACGAAGCTCAGTACAGTACGAATAGCAAAATTACCATAAACTATGAAAATAGTCAGTAGGATATTCCTAAAAGATATTTATAGTTTAGCTAAAGCTTTAAAAACTATGTTTTAGATAGAAGTTTGATTAAAGTGGTTAAATCAGAGAGTAATTTAATGGAATAATCTTAATTTACAAATTTTTAGATTGGAGATAACATTTTAAGTTTAATTAGAGATATTAAAACCACTTTGTAACTAGAAGATAACATAATTTAATGGTATTTAGCCATTATAGACTATTTTACGAGAAACTATAAGTTTTCTTCTCTTTAGGAACATTAAATCCATGAATACATTCTTTAAATACTGTTAAATATTTACCTCAATTCAAGGTGTTCTAATGAGGGTTTTATCGGAATGTTCAACCTCTATTCCATGTGAATTTCCCAGTCTGGCAGATAAAAATCCTTCAGTGGAGAAATTAGGTTTCTTGCTAATCCATCAAAACTACAGACAGGCAACCAAATATGAGATATACAAGAATCTAGTTATGTAGTCTTGGCTCAAAATCCCAACAGGATTGTGAAAAATTCCAGATAGGAGCTACCAAATAACCGTAGAAAAGCGACATCGCCATGGCCCATACAACTCGACAAAGTGTACTAAACTCATTAGTACTAAACTCGCATTAGTTAGCGTGAAATTTTGCACATTTAAATACATATTTCGAGACCAAACAAGAAAAGAAGCAATTCTACCCAAACCGACCAACATCTATGCGAACCATAATCAAGAATAATTAACTAAATTAATACATTGTAGCAATTATTTTAGTACAATTAGACGATGAAATGGTACCAACGGTATTTTTTGGATAATCGCAGTACTCCATCCATCACGTGTCGCATTAATCAAGGTTTCGTGTTGAAAACACTAAGCAGGTGCCAGGCTGGAAATTTGCTGCATTTAGCGGTTATGTTGAAATTCGATTAAATATATCATTCGGCAACAAAAACATATCAAATGTGCGAAATACAAACCAAATTTAAGTTAACTTTAAACATACGAAATTTAAAATGTTACAAGTTGATTAGCACCTCCACATTTGTGGTCATAAATTCAAAGAAATAATAGATTATATCGACCAATAACTTTTGAGTAAAGTTTCCATATTTTTGAAAATATTGTATTCTTAAAAAGTTGTTTTAAAGTGTATTCACAGCGTCATTTCATAAAAAAGCATATTAGGTATTTAAAAAAAAATCTGATTTTTTCCAACAACCTAA
Source organism: Pissodes strobi (assembly GCA_016904865.1). Taxonomy (NCBI): domain Eukaryota; kingdom Metazoa; phylum Arthropoda; class Insecta; order Coleoptera; family Curculionidae; genus Pissodes; species Pissodes strobi. Next base: position 71,662 of record MU182457.1, on the reverse strand, counting down.
GATGCTGTAATAAAAATATTAAAAAATTGGAAATTTTACCGGATTTTTTCTCTAGAAGTTTTTACCCTTTCTTTTACAATTACAGAAAATGGATTTATCGGTTTATGCGTGTTTGCTCCTGATATAATTTGTCACCTTCGTGTAAATTTATATAACGATGAAAACAATTATTAATGATTAATATCATTAATATTATTAATATTAATTATTGATTTTTTGTTCGGACTTTAGGTAATTTTCAATACAACTGTTCCTTTATAATCGATTTTGCAATATTCCTAATAAAAAAAACGTCAGTAATGCATGCGATTATTAGTAGTCGAAAGTGAAGCTTAATTCTGCATTAATGCCTAATAATAAATATATCGCATCGTTTCAACTTTAACTAAACTGCATATAATTAATAGGCATTCCGACAACAACTTGTTATATAGGCAACAAAATCCCATCTAAATTGATACTTAGCATCCACTAGCTATCCCGTATCCCAATATCGATTACAAGGAGCTTTGCAGTTTAACTACAAGGACATTAAATTGCCTTTAAGTTATTGATGGGACAATTTCAGAGTTTTGGGTTTTCAAAGTCGGTCAGATTTTACGTAGCAATTTAAACGAAAATGGGAACATAGCAATGCATTACAATGCAAGATTTATTTGTGTGCTACAACTTTCTTTCGGGTGAAGTATGCCACGGGCAAAATAATTATTTCATTTTACAATTTGGCATCATCAAATGTAATTTGTAATGAATATAATTTGTATATTTCACTATATATGCTTTTAGGAAAGCGTCAGAAAAATCAATATCAATTCACTTAGACCAATTTGTAAAGTGTAACAGATAGGAGGTCATCAGTGCTGCAAGTTAGGGCAAGTGTCAATTTTATGCCAGTCTAAAGCCTTGAATTCCACGAAATAAGCAGGTGATACACATCTTGTTCTGACACATCTGCTGTTCAATAATTTGTAATAGATGTTAGTAGGTGTAAAGCAGAGGTTCTAGCTCAAAAAATGATCACTAGTGATCACTAGTCCTCCTACCATACCGCTAGTCCCCCCACCTAATTTCAAATTGTAAATTCGCCCTACCACTTCTCATCTTTTTAAATAAGAACGCCCCAATTTCCAATCATTCAATATGTCAGTACCCGTCGATCTGTCTTGGGATAAGAGGTTCTGTGAACCATTAGAACACGCTGCTGTGCTATGCCACCATCAGATGTCAGTACCAGTTGATTTCTCCTGGGAAAAGGGATTTTGTAAATCTTATAAACCGTTAGAATACGTGTTAAGTAATCCAGTTTTTCGCTGTTCACCACCAAAGTTGTACAAGAGCGCAAAAAAGAAATTTCGAAAAGAGGAAAGAAAAATATTTCAAAAATTAGAAGCTAAACAACAAAATCTACCATTATCAAACCCTCCACCTACTGAGAACAAAACCAGAGTTATCAACGAAAATCGCAGACTACGCCAGTTAGGATCCATAATAATCATTTAAAAAAAAATGAATTGTTGCCCAAGTGTTGATATCCTTTTATTTCATGTAAATGGAGGAAAACAATTAATAGAATTTACCTCAGAAGAACTGAAAATGATTCCATTGAAATATTTCATCAAAAATTCAAACTTTTAAATATTTAGGGAAAATGACAAAACGCATATAAAACTAACTTTGATCTGCAAATAATATTATTACAACAGACCTGATTGTCACACTGAAATGGATAGTCTTCCATCTTCACATAGTAATTGTTCTTTATGTAATAAGACATTACCTCAGTTCACTACTAATAGTTAAGTATTCAAATAAATTTTAAAGAAAATTGTACAATTTTTATTCCTAATTTAACTTTTAAAACTTGAATCGAATCAATTAACTAAATAATTTTATTTGGATTATAAATATGCAAATTTGAAACGTTCGATAATTAAGGTCAGATAAACCTAAAAAAAACATGTTTGTAACTCGATTAGACGGACAAGGATATATTAAAGAACTCAATTTGGACGGGTTTTAATATTCAAGATTCTATATTTAACTTTATATCTCCCGATATGGAAATAACATGAACAAATTGCTTTTTATGCATTCGAGTTAAATCAAACTGCAAGGTAGGAAAACAAATTAATGCAACGATCAAAATTAAAGGTTTTATGCTACAGTGTGTTATTAGAAAATTACTATCACTATTATAAGAAACTATAGAGAATATAGACAAAAATAAAATTGAATGTTTTTCTAATGAGGTACAGGTGCAGCCTCTGGTAAAAAAAGCTTCATGTCAAACCATTCCAGTAAAAACAACTTATAGTGCCACGCAGACAGCATTGGTGCTATCTGAACGTGCAGTTGAAACTGATTCAATACCTTTTGTTAACATTGACACAACCACCTCTTTAAATAAAAAACTAGTAGACTTACAAGATCAGAATGTCGAGCTACAAAATCAAATACAGGAGAGTGAAGAATTTGTAATCAATCTGGAACAGCAGATTGAAGACCTAAAAATAACAAAAGATAATATGTTGGGCACATTGCTAATGCTCGAAGCAGACAACAAAATATATGCAGAGGAACATAGAAAGCAAAAACTAGGAATCAGCTTAGCAGATAAACTATCTGAAGTTGGTAAAGCACAGGAAAAACTTGAAACAAACAAAGTGAAGCAGAAGAAATTGGATAAATAATAGAAGTTCAACTATGTGAATCAAAGAACAAAATCTTAGGTTTTTCCAAATAGGTATAACATTCAAGTTCTATGTAAACCTCAGTCATGTTTTATGGAAGTAACCAAACATAACTCTGCATTTTCTGATTTAGATGTTAGTGATTACGTAATTATCCTGGCTGGTTTAAAAAACAATAATATTAGTTTAAATGAAATAACAAAATTGTCTAACCAGTGCTTTTATACAAACCTCATTATTTATTCAGTACCTGCAAAGCAGGAGGGGTACTTTCCCTTTAAAAACATTCTTTCAGTCAACAATAATATTATGGAACATGTCAAAAATCTAAGAAAATTCACTAATAGTATTGGTTTTATAGATTTGTTTGACAAATTTGGATATTCTGATTACGCTGTTAGAAGCATATTTTTAAAAAGTAAAGGTTTATCAAAATTAGCTGTCTTTTTACATAATGATGTTGGTTCTTTAAAAGAAGCCCCATCTTACACCTTTTTAAAATCAATTACACCAGCAAAAGATTGTGCGGATGAAAACTCTGATCAAATATTTCATGATGATATTAATATATCTGAGAATATACCTTTTTTAGAACTAACCCAAGTAAATACAACATTAGAGTTTTAACCTTAAATATCCGCTCTGTTAGATACAAGATTGATGAGCTTAATATATTTCTTGGTGTGGTTATGCTATAAGAGGGACATATTTTGACCTGGGATCTATAATGGCTAGAAAGGTATATTTTGCCCTAGTAGAATCACATCTGCGCTATGGAATTGCCTTTTGGGGAAATTCCTGCCGGCATCTACTTCAATCAGTTTTTATCATACAAAAGCGGTGCTTGAGATATGTCTGTGGAGCAAAGCTAAGGACACAGTGTAAACCACGATTTCAAAGAGAAAAAAATTTAACAGTAGTATCTCTATTTATACTTGAAACTGTGTGTATTATATTTAAAAAATACAGGAGTAATGCAGGTTTACATGAATATGCAACTAGAAATAGTTCAAATATTCCTCTGCCCATTCCCAAATTTGCACTGACAAGAAACTCTGTAATTTATCGAGGTATTAAAATATACAACCAGTTACCCGTGAATATAAAAGCAATTGATGATCTTAATAGATTTAGAATGATGGCTAAGGATATGCTGGTTAATAAGGCCTATTATCATCTGAATGAATATTTTGATGAGAGATAAATCTATGGTTGTGATTATATGTTTGAGGACATGTATATGTATGTATATGATATTTTACCTTAAACTATTGTAATAACTTGATGTGATTCTATTTTATTTTATTTTGTTTATTTTATTGTTTGACCGTAATTTTAATAGTTTTAGTAATTTTTATTATTAGATGATCATTGTAATAATTAGGAAATTTATATTTTTGTTTGTTTATGGTAAATACTGAGGTTTACACCTAATACTGCTTTGTCAATGAAAATTTTATCTTTTCGGACAATAAAGCTTATTTTGATTGATTGAAAGATTTAAACAAAAATATGGCCGGAAAGCCCGCAGTTGAAATTTTACGCAAATCAATCGAATTAATATAATAGATGAAGTGCGTATTTCACCATATGGGAATGTGAAAAGGATAACTCATCAGCCAATACATTATGATGCCACCTCAGCAATGCAACCATAACATTATGAAGATTATTTCGATACAGAAATTCAGGAAGTTGTTACCAATCAAACATATGGACCTGTGTCACCAATGCAATGATCCAGTTGCGAAGATTATCTCATTACTGAGATTAAGGATGGTGTTACCCATGACTCAATAGATTAACTCATTACTCCAGTTCCGTCACCACTACTTTATGATTATCATCTGGATACAGAGGGGTCATGTATTTTGTTTTTTATCTTTAATGCGTTGGACATTAAATAATGCATATTGTCCACTTTGCAGACAATTTTATTATTCAGTAAAACTAAAACATGCCGATATTCATATTTCTGTAGTAAAAGAAGATGAAGAGGAACAAGGAATATTTTTAAGTTTGTTTAGAATAGAAAACTGGTTTTGTAATAAATAATGTACAACGAAGAATGTTTTTGTTGTTTTTCCTGTTTTTGCTGTCTGTTTTTACTGTTTTTGTTGTATCTTACCTTTTTTTTGCTTTTTTTACTATCCGTTTTGTTGTCTGTGTCGGAAATGGACGGGTTTCTAAATATTTATTTTCATTTCAATTTATTTTATTGGGATAAGTAGTTTTATTTACTTATACTCGTACAGGAACTGTATGATTTATGGGAAATAGTTTTGCCCTATATTTGAATTTTCGCGCTAACAATGCACATTATTTGCGGATATACACTCCTTTTATGCCTGTCGACTGAGCATGATGTCATGCGCAGAAAAGGGCCGAAGTAGTACAGCACACAAGTACAAGGGACGGCGTGCGACCATTAAGCCATGAAATCCACTTAAGATTTTTCGCATATCAATTTTATTTCGCGAGTGAACTAACTTATTCAGAACAGCAAATTCAGTGTCCAGACCATCCGAAAAAGGGGATGAACCGAATCCACAAGAAGTGAGAGCGCTCTCCAACAGGATCCACGAACGGAAAAAGGGTGAGTGCCATTTGCATTTAATGTGCGTTTCGTCTGCGACAATTATAACTTACAGAAATCATCTTTCTCTTGCAACTTTATTTATAGTATAATTTGAATTTATATGGTCCTTCGAAGCATAACGTCTGTTTACGACAGTCTGTTTTGCTGATTTTACTGTCCCTTTTGCTGATTTTATAGTCTGTTTTTACAGTTTTTGTTGTATCTTACCTTTTTTTTGTTTTTTTACTATTTGTTTTGCTGTTTTTAGTGTCTGTTTTGCTGTTTTTGTTGTATGTCTGTCTGTTTTGCTGTCTACACGAAACAGTGGAGAGGATGTATTGTCGTCTCGGTCTCTATTTTGGCGTGCACGCTCTTCAGGCGCCTCCTGGCGTCGCGAAGGTACATAGCGTGCCTCTCCAAGCATGTCCCGCGGATGTCCTGTCTCGGATGTTGCTCCGGGAACGAAGTCTTGAAGTCGTCCGTTTAGAGCGGGTACTCTGGTGACGAGATGAGGCTGCATAGGAGTAGATGTATAGGTTGGCTGATCTGGTCTCAGATTCTCGCCTGATAGCATTTGTTGAAGTCGATCAAGAGATTCCAAGAGTGGCGGAGGATTGTTGTCCATGTCCCTGATTATCCTCTGTCCTGGATTCTTGGTTCGCTTTTTCGTCCAAAGGGGGGTTCCCTGCTACGTCCGTAAAACAGGTTAGCCGAAGGAATACCCGATTTATTTTATATATGTGTGTACACTTTATATCTCAATCAGATACGAGTGTATTAATTGCTAAGGTTTTGGGATGCCAAGTAGCGTTACTACTATTTGTTACTGTTAATGTATTAGCTTCCGGGGTTTCTAAGTCCGGGGGGTTTTGAGTGGACCCACCACCTTCCCCGCTAACAGGAAATCGTTAGCGGACCACCACGAGGGAGATAAGAAGAAATATTTAATTATCAATCAAATCTGAGAACCGCCTTAGTCCTGGGACGCGTAGCAATGTATCACCGGACGTGGAATATCCGAGATACGACAAAATTTAGCCTATGTTAGGCACTTGGCGTCGGTGGCCTAATTCAAATCCAAAATTTTGCAAAACAACTCAAAAACAACCTGCACAAGCGGCGTATGTTCCTTAGAACAGCCTGGAAGTATTACTTCTAATATGAAGGGCTCAGGTTGTTTATTTACGTGATTGAATTTAAATTTCGATTATTGACAATAGTCTATCTTCTTTCGGCGGGGGGACGCTCTGTAATGAAAGTTACGTTAAAGAGGGGGGCAAGGGATTGGCGTCCGTCTTCCTACGTCTGTCACTACAGCCACTTTCCTGCTAATACACTAATTTATGTTTACAATGTTCATAAAAGGCCCTGAAGAACTCTATGCTAGATATCACTATTTCACTTCGAGACAGCAAGATAATACAGTCAAAATTGGAACGTTAGTCCAAAGAACCTCTAACTACTGCTAACTACTGATGTTCCTGCTTCGCTTTGTCTCTGGAATGCCTGTAATGATATATGCATGCACAATAGAACAACTTCCCAGGGTCCTAACTTCCTAACTAAACAACTTATTCTCTCGCTCGACTGAGCCTGTCTGAGAACAACCGTTTAAAAAATCGTTTTTTTTTGAGAAAAAATACTCAAAAAGAAAAGCTCTATTATATTATGTTTTTTCTATTTGTTGCCAAAAGAAAACCTGCGGAAAAGAAAAGCTGTGTTTAGAAGTTGCCTGCGGCCTTCAAGAGAGATTCACTTTAATCAAAGGTTAAACAAAATACACTTAATTTATACGTTAAATGATCTCTTCAAGAATTTATCACTTTACTGTAAAACGTTACAACAAATGTCAACACCCTGTATCACTCTACGAGCTAGGATGGTTAGCCAGTTGTCAAAGAATACTTATTAAAGTATTTAACACAAGATCACTACTCTAGGCACTCAGATCTATTAAGCAGTTAATATGCGAAAAGTGGGTCAAAAGCTGACCTAGTTTTAAAGCACGAGTGACCCGGTGACCTACTTTCGAAGGCGGTATGCTACAGGTGTCAATTTTAATGTTTACAGTTAAGCTAGACTTTGGGGCAACACAACAATGTTTCTACTAGTCGTAGCGCTAAAATTACTAAAATGCGGCTAGACTATGATAATACGGAATATACTAACTCAATTTCTACTGCAAAGAGAGTTAGATACTCATACAATATGTTAAAAAATTCTAGGAAACTTTAATTACGGTGCTAATTATTACAATTAAGAACACACCGCGTCCCTAAGCATGAAATTTTCAACACTAAACAACGGATTATGAGTTTCAAATTAATGGATCTGTTGCTTCTAAGAGCAGGATTAATTAATTAACAGAATAATCAATTTCAACTTTAAACTAATGCGCTTTTGCGGCTTGAACGAGTTAAAAGTTTATGAAAAACAACGGCTCAAAGCAGTAACTAAGTGTCTAAAACAAACTAGTTATGAGAGCGAGTTATCAAATGATTACAACAAGTTAAATTAACTAATTACGAAAATAACGCGATGCCTGGGTCCCTACAGAACAATATATGGCAAATCTATATACATGCGACCTCACCAAAAGTTCACTGAAGGCAGCTATCCGTTAAAGTGTGTAATAATCCAATTAAGTTAATCCAATTAGAGCGTACGAACGGTGCTCTAGAAAGCGCGAATAACGAGCGGTATCACAGTGCTTTTTGTTGAACGCTGATGGCTTCTAGATGGGTTCGATGTAGTTGGATCGATGATAGAAGATCTCTCCGGGCGCTTGGAAACGCTGAATCCGGGATGAACGTCTTAGAACAGGCTTCCAGCGATATTAGAACTCGGCTGAGTCAAGGCTTCTGGAAAGCACTGCGATTCTTCTCTCTTCAATTCACTTTCTCGCGTTCACAGTTATTTGTGAAGTTTGCCGATTTGTCCCGGAGACTAAATCAGGCAGATTGAAAAAGACTGCACGCTATTTGTCTATCACACGGTATGATGACAAAGACTTGATTAAACTGTTTAAATTTTACTATTAAAGCTGATTGTCAAAGACACTATCAGTTAAAACAAGAACAAAATCATATGTTGACGGCACAACAAATGACGAGAGAATCATGCATTGTCCGAAAAACGCGGGGTTTTTGTTACGCTGAGGTGCACACGTCCCGTCGTTTTTTGCACACTTCACCACCTGACTCCTGCTTAACCAGCAGTAAACCAGGAAAAACTGACCCTATTTTGCACCCGAAACCACACGAAGCTGCGAAAAACCTACCCTAAAACTGCACACGAAACTACACTTGCCATATATGGGCATATTGCGCATTTAGCAGTTTTTTGCAGTTTTTTGCCATTAATTATTGTTCAATCCATGCATATGTCACATCAGATTAAAGAGAATTTAATTCCCTACACGACGATATGCGTATCATTTCTGTGCGTTCAAAATTCGCAGAAAACAAAGCGAAAAACGATTTCGAAAATCGAAAGCACGTGGCTAGGGCCGCCTCGTGGGTGGAGAGCGGCGCCCATTGGTCTGACGCTGCAGGTCGCGGGTCGCGATATACACGAATTCTTAGATTCGCTGTAATTTTGGCAATTTTGATCCGATTTTGACGTTTGATAGCTCAAAATGAGCGTCTCGGCGAGATCTAGCGTTTTAGACATCCCAGAAGCTTATAGGAGCAAAAATAAGCGAAAAAATCGCGGAAAACGAAAACCGTTTCCACGACAGTATACAGGGCTTAAAGTCGAATGGTAATGCTATGGATAGAACTGTTCTTCACTACTACCCTCTTGTTGAAAAAATCAAAAGTCAATAAAACGGCTTTTGTATATTTTATTTCTATGACTAATATATAGAAAAATCTGTAATATAATTCATTTATTTTAGACAGCAATTACTTTATCGCAAAAATGGCAATTTTTTGACTACAAGGTGGCCCATCAACGTTCGTTCTGCAGTCAGGCCGGTTTTAATGAATGAAGCAAGGTAGTTTTATTTGCAACTGAAAATTTGTTTTATATCATGGAGGAATGTGCTTCCAGGCATCTAAAGGTTCAAAGGAAGTTGCATGTTTTATTAAATATTCCAACAAAATTATTTTTAATTCTTCCATCCTAAATTCAGATAACAACTTTTCCCTATGCATATAAGATAGCATCAAATTTGATGAAGGACAGCTTTCATTAATTTTAAACAACAATTTCGTTCCAGCTCTGATTCATCGGTTGGAATCTGGATATTAGTAGATTCTTCTTCAGCCCTCAATTTTGCAAATCTTTCAATTTTGTCTTGTTGAAATGGACATGATTCTCTTTTATGTCTATGCATATTTTCTCTCTTCAGTAAAATTCTTATTACAATCACTGCATTGAAAGATCTTTAGTAGTTATTCTGACCAGAGACAACTTAATACTAATCGATGAGATCGTATGACTGTTTTTAGTCCTTCGAAAGTAGGTCAATGGTGGGGATAAGAGTGGAAGTGGGCGGAGCTAAATTGGTAGGGTGGGGGGATAGTAGTTTGAAGTTAGGTGGGGGTAGTAGCGGTGTGGTAGGATGACTCATTATAGTGGTCATTTTTTGAGCCAGAACCAGTGTATTACACCTACTGATGTTGTATAAATGGGTAAGCAGTCAGCTTTATATATTAAATTTGTGTATATGATTTTGCTATGCATAAATAAACAAATAAATATAATAGTGATATGGACTTACCTCTCCTGCTCCAAGAGTTCTGTCCGCTGAACTCCTGACGCGGCAGTGCAAATATGCTGTCGCGCCCAACTGCACCGTGATATTGATCGTTGTGTTGTTGTCGAAGCCTACAGAAGCTTCAGCCCTGCTGAAGTCCTCAAAATTTGGGTGCCACAACTGTCGCCAATCGGGATTCTTTTCTTGATGCGGATCTTTTCTCTCTGAAACAAAAACACGCGGATAAACAAAGATAACCCATATTTGCCAGTATAGATAGATGGCTAGATATGTTGCATTCTCGTTTCCCCAAGGATTTTGCTACTACGAAATCTCAGACGACAGATCTGATGTATATACAAACTTGTACCATACCCGCCGATGATATTTCGTGATATTATTTGCAACCCTTTTAACGCTGACTTTTAGAATGACCGTATGCCAAAAAATGGGTCAAATGGATTAACTTTTTTAATTAAAACTAATCTGGCTTTTACCGCCAAGGCCTATAAAAAATCTTCAATGTGACCCGCTGGTTCGTTAGCTGAAAATAATTGAAATTTGTAAAACATGCACGGTAGGGATTTGCAAGGAAGGTGCAAACAAAAACCCGATAACATGTAGGCATAACCAATAATTGGACAAGTTTTTACGTTCATTATATCCACAGTTGAGATAAACTGTAACTTTTTGGTAACCTGGAATTTTGGAAACATATGCGACAGCTTAATGGCCCATCTACATTTCTTCGACCTACATTTCCGGTCTTATTTTAAAATGTACGAAATCGAAGATATTTATTTTATTGCATATAATATAAAGCTAATAATATTTCACCGCATAAGCAATTAGAGGTATGTTCAATATCATTGGCAAAGCACATAAATGGCTCTTTGAGAACTTACACACGCTTTCTAATCTGACGAGAGAACATTATCGCAATGCGACGCGAAATGCGCAGTTGCTCTTAATTTGAAATATTTGGAATCGTTAACTCTAATACGATTCTTGGATTTGACTGATCTATTATATTTCATGCCACGAATCAGTGATTCGATCGAAATATTTTAGTTAGCCTATTCGAATTAGCGAGGGAAATCGATGATTTTGTATTGATGCCTCGATACATCGACATTGATGAGTGTATTTGCTATTGTATGATACCTGTAGCTCATTAAGGATTTTAATGGGTCAGCTGTAGGACTGCTATAATCATTTTGTTGTGTATGAAAAATAGAGGAACTTTTCGTTCGTTTCATACTTTTTCAAAAATAGGTTGGGTTCAAAATAATTTATTAGTTCAGTACAGGGTCTTTGATTATATTTACGTGACTACAGGAGCCTTTATTTTTAAAGATGAATAAAAAAAATTTAAACAGAAATTATAGTTTTTTCCATATTATCTTTTGATATTTTCCAGCAAAAAAAAAATGGGAAAATATAAGCAACTTCAACTTTTTTAAATGGAACATCTTTCACGGAAAGTGCAGAGCTAACAACTGCTGTTTTAAAAAACACAGTCTCTGCATTGCGAAACTTAACTGGTGCAGTCCTTCGGAGAGGCGCCGTTTTTCCGCACGGCATCGAGTCCGAACGTAGTTTTTAATCTTTTGGCAACCAAGAAAAAGCATCGCAACTGCACCCCACGAGTTAGCATTAAGCTTAATACTATTTCACCGCATAAGCAATTTAAAAGAGGTCTGTTAAATATCACTGGCAAAGCACATAAATGGTTTTTTGGGAACTAGATAGTGACGACGGAGAAAGGTATGACAAAGCAATTTTCTCTTTAGCAAAGAATCAGAATTCCGTTTATCACGAAATGTCTCTTCAAATATCCCTCATTAAACCATTAATCAGTAACTATAATAAAAACATTTCTCAATTGGATGCAAATCAAAAATTGATAAAAAGCAAATTACTGCAGTTTCAGTATAACGTAAATCAAACCTTAGATGACATTTCAGCATATTTAAGAGCTCAAAATACTCTCGATCAGATCATCCTAAATAGCAAAAATTTAATTGTTTTTTATACAATATAGAAAATATGGTTATGTTCGCTAAACTAAATACGTTGCATAGTTCACCTCATCCCAATTCCTTTGAACCAATCGATCATAATACTTGGCTTAAATTAACTCTAAGAAGAACAAGAAGAGTGCCCGCAAATCGAAGATGTCTACATATGCGAAAATCGATTAAAAACTTTGTTTGAAAATTGCATCGTCTCGATGATGCAGTACGCTAAAAAAAAACTGCCACGCAGAAAAGGTAGGTCCGTGAAGTTAGTCCCCAAAGTATGGTTTTTTCCTTGAAAATTTCAGGATGATTAGTGCTTTGTTAGTGCTTTTTAGTGCTTCAAAAAGTTTCGTTAGTGCTTCTTTTGTTTTCGAGATATTACATTTTATTTTATTTCAAGGTCAGCCCCCAAAGTGTTTAGGATAGTGTCAAATTTGGCGTCATTCTTTAGTGCTTCGTTAGTGCTTTTTCGTGCTTCAAGAAGTTTTGTTAGTGCTTTTTAGGTTTACGAGATATTCAATATTTTAAATTCAAGGTCAGCGCCCAAAGTGTTAAGGGTCGGGTCAAATTTAGTGTCACTCTTTAGTGCTTCGTTAGTGCTTTAGAAAGATTTATTATTGCTTTTATATTTACGAGATATTCAAGATTTTATATTCAAGGTCAGCCCCCAAAGTGTTTAGGTTCGGGTCAAATTTATTGTCATTCTTTAGTGCTTCGTTAGTGTTTTTAGTGCTTCAAAGAGTTTCGTTAGTGCTTCTTTTGTTTTCGAGATATTCAATTTTATTTTATTTCAAGGTCAGCCCCCAAAGTGTTTAGGATTGGGTCAAATTTGGCGTTATTCTTTAGTGCTTCGTTAGTGCTTTTTAATGCTTCAAGAAGTTTCGTTAGTGCTTTTTTGGTTTACGAGATATTCAAGATTTCAAATTCAAGGTCAGCCCCTAAAGTGTTAAGGATCGAGTCATATATAAAGTCATTATTTTGTGCCTCGTTAGTGCTTCTTAGTGCTTCAAAAGGTTTCGTTAGTGCTTTTATAGTTTACGAGATATTCAAGATTTTATATTCAAGGTCAGCCCCCAAAGTGTTTAGGTTCGGGTCAAATTTATTGTCATTCTTTAGTGCTTCGTTAGTGTTTTTAGTGCTTCAAAGAGTTTCGTTAGTGCTTCTTTTGTTTTCGAGATATTCAATTTTATTTTATTTCAAGGTCAGCCCCCAAAGTGTTTAGGATCGGGTCAAATTTAATGTATTCTTTAATGATTCATAAGTGCTTTTTACTGCTTCAAAGAGTTTCGTTAGTGCTCCATTTGTTTTCGAGGTAATCAATTTTATTTTATTTCAAGGTCAGCCCCCAAAGTGTTTAGAATTGGATCAAATTTGGCGTCATTTTTTAGTGCTTCAAGAAGTTTCGTTAGTGCTTTTCTGGTTTCGAGATATTCAACATTAAGATAAACATTACATATTTGCGTGTAGAACCTGCACCAATAATGGGTAGTCGTCATTGTTCAGGAATTTAAAATCTTGAATATCTCGTAAACTATGAAGCACTAAAACGCACTAACGAGGCACTAAAAAATAGACACTAATTTTGACCCGATCCTAAACACTTTAAGGGCTGACCTTGAATATAAAATCTTGAATATCGCGTAAACTATAAAAGCACTAACAAAACTTTTCGAAGCACTAAAAAGCACTAGAGAATGACACTAAAATTCACCTGATCCTTAACACTTTGGGGGGCTGACCTTAAATTTAAAATCTTGGATATCGTAAACCAAAAAAACACTAACGATACTGCCTGAAGGACTAAAAAGCACTAACAAAGTACTAAAGAATAACGCCAAACTTGACCCAATCCTACCTTGAAATAAAATAAAATTGAATAACTCGAAAACAAAAGAAGCACTAACGAAACTTTTTGAAGCACTAATGAAGCACTAACCTTCCTAAAATTTTCAAGGAAAAAAAACATACTTTGGGGGCTAACTTCATAGATCTGGAAAAGGTTCAATTACAACACCCAATAGTAAAAGCCGTTATCAGCAAACACATACTAATTATACCTGCGGAGAAACAATTAAAAGTCTTCGCAAGATGTGAAACAAATGGAGGATATAACCTTGTTTCCACGTCAAAAATGGCAGTTACCAGTCGGTTGCCAAAAAATTCGGGACTACCATTTTATCAATAAGGAAAATGAAGTTAAAGAAGGAAGTTCCGCTTAGTACTAAAATGCCTGAAGAAAACACACGCACACACACACACACACACACAC
>MU182457.1:18929-57002 GCA_016904865.1 Pissodes strobi | reverse complement strand
CCCCCCGATAGTTTCGTCCTTTCGGAACTCATCAGAGGAACGTGTGTGGGCTTTCACATACTATCTATGAGTGTTATTGATAACCTGATGCACCTACCGGAAAGAAGACATTCATCAGCCGTCATTCGAACCGAGAATTCTCCATCGTCTGGACAAGCCCCGTGTTTGGCTATATGTGAGAAGACTGGATCAGCAGAAACAACTACTCCGACAGCTAATGCCCCTACCGGCATTGAATTATACTGCTGATTCCGTTTCATTTAGGGATAAACATGCAATCTAATGATTCACACTACACCCTGAGCAATGTCGGGAATATCCCAATTCCTGGTTGGAGAAATGCCTTGAATCACATCAAGCTCAATGCGCCATGTCCGTAATGAAAGTCTCATTCTTGTCGTTGTGTTTTCATTGCGGACATGGAGCATTGAGCTTGATGTGATTCAAGGACATGTCTCCAATCAGGAATTGGGATATTCCTGACATTGCACTGGATGTAGTGTGAATCATTACATTGCATATTTATCCCCAGAGAAAACGGAATCAGCAGTATAATTCAATGCTGGTAGAGGTATTAGCTATCCTTTCAATAACCCCTGTAGTGGGTGAATATACGAGGAAATACCCTGTACATGATCAATCGATAAATTAATACTTTCTGGATTTGAATATATTATTGAACACTTTCTCATATCTAAATGGCGGCTAACCCATTGTTCACAAAAATGTTTAATTTGTATGCTTGCGCATGATAATAGTATTGATTAACCGACACTTATTTATTTATACAATATTTCTCGCTGAGTTATAAATGCAAAGCACGTCCTTTAGCCTACAAAATACGTTCATAAAGGGTGCCCTTTTATTGTGCCTCGATTTATTTTTGTAGAGTAATACGGTGGCATTAAAGCTTGCTGTCGTTCGTCATAACTTCTAAAATCTTTTACGGAGAAAAATTGCCCCCGTCATCGTCAATAATGAAGCTTGCTTTATATTTGAGTTAATGATGACTTGGTGATTTGTTTTCTAAAATGTCATCGATGTTGAATAGGAAAAGGCCCTATACTAAGCATGCTAATGTTTTTAGTGCGCTTTATTTGAACATAACTAATGAGAACATTTTTTGGTTAATTTAACCACTATTTATTTGGCTGTAGTAAGAGCATTTATATGGAAAACGCAAAAAGTTATGACTAAATTCAATTTCATGCTGAGCTGCCTGGTTATAATGAAATGCTAGAAATATATTTTTATTATTTACAGCATAGACATAAAAGCATTACTGCATATCGACTGAACAGTGATATGTATTTCAAAAGGAGAGTTATAACCAATCATAACATACACAGTAACTTAGTAACCAGACCGCCATTCTTGAGAAAGAGAGAGTTATCAAGCACTAAATATAATCAGGGCATTGTAGTTATGTAAAACTTATATTTATTTAGCCCCACTAAATTGCATAATCGCTATAAACAAATCGGAATAATATGAAATATTTGGCATGACATTCCATTGCAAGTTCAATGGAGTGGAAGGTGACTTTACTCTTACTTTCAAAACCTCTGCGATCAACAACCAGACAAATTAAAATTGCGGCAAAAGATAAAACTAACAAATATTAGCGAAACCAGTCAAAGCTTAGCAGCTGCATTTATCTGGATAGATTTGGCCATGATTTGGGATTTGTCGGGATTTTGTAGCATTAACCAGATACTATTTTTTAACGATGTATATGATACTTAATGCATTTCAACAATAAGTTTTCATGTTACAAATTCTGATTTATAAAATATGCTAAGGTAAATTAACGATTCTGCTTAGAAAAAGAATAGTCAGTCTAAAGCTTGAACTTGGTATTTGAAAGATAATTAATATGCTTATTATCTAAACATGTTTTAAAAACATTCAGTAAGCTTTCAACAAATATATAATATCAAAGAGCACGCAAACCGTGTAAATGACAACTTTGTCCACTGTGAAATACGAAGTTCAATCGATCAGCGAAAGAACGTACAGAAAGCCCCCCTGGATATCCTAATGCTACTTTACCTAATTAATCCCCCATTCAGCGCCAAAATGTACCTTTAAGGAAAAGGCCACCTGAATGGTCTCTCCTTAAATACGTCAGTTAAAAGTTGAAGTCAATTATCTAAATTAACGTAAATACATCCATTTACTATAAACAAAGCCATGCTCCTAAGTTTAATTTAACTTTAAATATATTAAAGTAAACATAAAATCAATGGCTCAACTTTAGTCTAAAAAGGACGCGTCGTCATAAGTCGCTCCCTAATAAAGAAACGCATCACTCCCTTTTGTTTATTTTACTATACCGAGTCCTTAATAGACACGCAAAGGGAGTTTAAGTTCTCCACCACCATCTGGAGAGAGCACAGAGCTACTGCAAGGGCTTAAAAACTGTAAATGAACCTGAAATGTTACAAAAATATAATAATTAAAACAAGACATTTATTCATAGAAAATAATTTAAAATTAATTTAAAAAATTACCTGCTTATATCATATCATGTATGTATTGTAGCGTATCGTACCGTACGTACTGTTCTCTGTAGAAAACATTGAATTAATTACTGAAAAGTATAATAAAATGGAAGTGTTTGGTATCATTAGTTTTGTGACAATTTCCTCTGTCTTGGTGATATGAAGTATCAGGGAATGATGTTGCGATTGTCGTGAAAATCGCGATAAACTCGTATTTATTTAAACACATAGACGAAAACATCAGTTGACAAAAAGTGAATTCCAAATTCCAATACATAATACATCTGATAAAGAATAGGTGCGTAGTATAAACAAATAAGGTCATTGGTATCCTTAGAGATGTACTACACTTAGTACTTTTGCTGCATCTCCATTTTTAATAACAAAAATGAAATACACGGAGTGTGGGGAGATGGGGGGAAGTAGAAATCCCATTTTCGCCTGCGATATATGCAGAAAAAAAATCTGTAAACAATGCTCCCAAATAACCGCCTCAGAAGTCAAGGTGATGGAACTAAGAGAAAGAAAAATGAAATATCATTGTGTTAAATGCGTAAATTTTGAAACATACGCCCTTTTAAAGGGAACCATCGATGACAAAACGAACATTATAAAGACCAAAGATGAGCACTGTTACGGCAGAAAATAACTAAACTAGAGGATAAGCAACTGGGGATATCGCCTCCTCTATACAGCACGGCCCTACAACGAAATGAAGGACACATCCCTAAAACATCTACGAGTAATATGCCAAATATTATGATAAAGCCTAGACAACATCAAGATACAAACAAGACCAATGCCGATGTCAAACAAAGCATAAAACCCTCAGAACTTAAGATGGCAATTAAAGGCACAAGAAACATAAAAAATGGTTGTATGATTATTAAATGCTCCAAAAAAATCCGACATTGATATTCTAAAAAATGAAGTAGAGGGTAAGCTGAATGACTGATGACGTTCAAATAACCAAAAAACAGCAGATTCTACAAGCCATCAAGGAGCAGAATACTTTTATGGATGAAGCAGTTAATTTAAAAATAACGTATGTAAAGATACCTAATGCTATGCTATGCCCATAGTGTTTGGAGAGCGTTCTCCAGAAGTCTTCCATAAACTAATGAACGCAAAAAAGTTATTCATAAACTGGCAACGTTGCAGTGTGGGCGTAACCAAATGATTTAATTGTCAACAGTACTATCACAAAAAGGACACATGCTCAAACCCACACACTGTTCCGAGCAGCATCAACTAAGGACTGTCCAAAAGTAAACCAGAAGTGCAAAAACTGCCAGGCAGCCAATGAGAAGTATATATTGAAACATAATATTCATCATGAGGCAAGCGACTTAGACTGTCCATCCTACCAGTATTTCATGGATATCCTTCGAGCCAAGATAGACTATGGTGCTGGAGATGGCACATAGGCCACCGGAATTAGGAATCCTTAAAAATCTAGAGTCGTTGGAGATTGATATCATTCAGGAAAGAATATGGGGTAGTGAAGTACAGAATAAGGTGAATTTGAACAATAAACTTTTAAACATAGTACATTCTAATATTAGGAGTATTCATAAAAAGTTTAACTGAAACATATAATCTCAAACAATGTGACATCATAGTTTTTAGTGAAACTTTTCAGAGCTATGACGGTCAATATAATATAAAGGGTTACAATATGTTCTACAATGGAGCTAAGCACAATAGAAACGATGGAATGGTTATGTTTATTAGATCAACTTTAATTTATGAAGTCAAGCACACGTTGCTTGACAGGTGTGATGTAACTGTAAGTAATATCCTGTTGGAGGGGTTTAATGTGGTGTGTTTGTACAGATCACCAGACACAAATAGATTGATATTTTTGGAAGAGATTAAAGCTTATTTGCTTCAGATTAAAGGAGGTAGACTAGATTTGTTTTTGGGTGATATTAATATAGATCTCCTAGATAAAAAAGATAATACTGTAAATTCCTATTTGTATGTTTTGTATCATTCCGGATTTTTGTCATGCATAAATGCTCCAACTAGAGAGGGCGCATGTCTTGATAATATTTTCCTTAGAACTAAACCAACCCAAACTCATTCAAATTTAACTCCTTTGTAATAAATTCAGACATTACTGACCATAACCCAGTAATGTTGAATATAAGTAAGACGAACAATGAAAATAAAAATAAAAATACTCCAGCAAAAGAAAACACTATAAAAATAAATGAACAGCTATTAAATAATTTGATACAGAGAGAAAACTAGGGTTCAGTTCTGGAAAGTTTAGATGTAACCAAAGCAACCGATGAATTTTATAAGAAGATTAATACATTGCTCAATCAGGCTACCATCTCTAAAAAGATTAATGCTACACAATTTAATGAACGTCAACCAGGGATCACAAATGGTTTAATTTTGAGTATAAGGAATAGGGATAAAATGAAAAAAAGGCTATTACAAAATTTTAATGAAGGGGATAACCAAGTTTTTAAAAATTATAGAAATAATATTAAAAAAATAATTGAAAAACGTAAGCAAGACTACTATAAGGATAAGATTAATAAAGCAGGGCATGACCTAAGAAAAGTTTATAATTTAATACCAGAGGCTACAAATAATGTCCAGGAAAGGACAAGTGGCACACCTCCGCCTATATTAGATAGTGACTCAAGTTCATTTGCAAGTATAAAGAATATGGCAAACCACTGCAATGACTTTTTTAGTAATGTGGGTTTGGACATGTTAAATAAAATTCAAAAAGCAGATAATAAATTCAAAATAGCTAGCAATCAATTAACATCGCTATACTTAAGGCCAGTAATTAATAAGGAAATAATAGAAAAAATAAATAGTTTGAAAAACAATAGTAGTCCGGGTATTGATAGAATAACTGTGAAAATTATCAAGAATAATCATAAATTTTTGCTTGAACCTCTTGTCCATATCATAAATTTAGTCTTCAAGGATGGAACTGTTCCAGATCAGTAATTACTCCAATATATAAATCTGAAGATAAGTCAAAGGTTACTAACTATCGACCTATAAATGTTATAAATAATTTCGCCAAGATTTTTGAGAAGTTCATGAAGGATAGGTTATTAAATTTCCTACAAACAAACTCAATTTTGTCAACAAATCAATATGGCTTTTTAAGAGGTTTAAGTACATCAAATGCTCGCTGCCATCTGACTAGGCATATAACTGATAAACTTGATAATGGTGAGAGGTGTGTAGCTGTGTTTTTGGATTTGGCGAAGGCATTTGATACGGTGCCGCATCGCCTATTTCTGGAAGTTCTTGAAAAGAATGGAGTTAGGGGCACCGTATTGAATGTTTTTGAGAGCTACTTGAATAAAAGAGTACAATACGTAAAAATATTAGATACATTGAGTGATCCATTACACATTAATATAGATGTGCCTCAAGGTACAGTACTGGCCCCTATATTGTTTTTAATATACATAAATACCCAAACTAACTTAAAAATTGCAAACTGTGAAATAATTTCGTACGCAGACGACACAGGTATGATATTTTCCGCAAAATCTCGGATTGAAGTATAAAAAAATGTGATAGAGGGACTAGATATTGTACAAAACTGGTTAAACACTTTAATATTTATTTATTTATTTATTAACGGGCCAATGCCAAATATAAAAAGAAATATAGGTATACAATTATAATAGTTAATCTTAACCTAACCTAAGTATCACAAACATATTTATATAATCACAATCATTAACACATTATATAGCTCAAGAGCTTTACAATACTAATAACAATTAGCTAATGCAACATTTGAATGAACAATAATAAGAAACTTGAGAATGGCAAACATAACAAGAAAAAAGAAAAACATAAAAAAAAACATAAAAAAACACATATAATACCAACTGAACCCCGCGCCAAAGTAACACAACCAAGCTCCACAGTACAGGAATTAAACCACTCAAATAAATAAATTACCAGAAAACATCACACCCTCAGACAGTCCTCTAGCTGCCTCCCAAATATTTTTTTGTTTTGAAAGCAGTCCAACCTATCCGCAAATTCATTTGCCAGTCTGGCAGACCTGTTCAAAAAGGAGTTATAACCATAATTTGTTCTGTGAGGATTAAGGTGAAACGAGTGGTTAAGTCTGGTATGGTGAGAAGGAACATGAAGCCCAATTTTGCTGGTAAGTTCAGGACCATGGCAATGTGAGTGCAGAAGTTTGTAAAACATAGTGAGGTCTCTATACATGCGCCTTGTCTGAAGAGATGTAATGTGAAGTCGGCTCTCCAATGCAGAATAATTGGTACCATCATTACCAACCATTTGCCCCTCCTTAAATTGAACATACTTAAGAAATTTGTGTTGGACCCTCTCGATTGCCTGAATATGGATATTGTATGTTGGAGACCACACACAGGAGCAATAATCCAAATGTGGACGAACTAGGGAGCAGAATAACAATCTAAGGGATGGAATATTTTGAAAGTCCTTTGTACAACGTTTGACAAAGCCACAAATTTGAAGGGATCTAGATACAATTGAAGAGATATGATCAGTGTAAGATAGTTGACTATCAAGTAGGACTCCTAGATCTTTCATTTGAGTCACCTGCGCTAAGGGGGTACCACTGATGCTGTAGATGTTATGTATGGGACTTCTTCCACGGTTAAAAATCATTAATTGGCATTTGTTAGTATTAAGTTCCATACCATTCATACAGCACCAGTGGGTTTAACGATCAAGATCGGATTGAAGCTTCTTACAGTCCTCTTGATTTATGATTTTTAAGTAGAACTTTAAATCGTCTGCGAATACAAGAAAAAATGCGAACTTAAAACAGGATGCAACATCGTTTACATTAATGGCAAAAAGCAAGGGTCCCTGGTGCGAGCCCTGTGGGACGCCTGAGGGTATTTTTATTTCATTAGACTGAAAACCCTGGATACGTACAATCTGTATTCTATCTGATAGATAAGATACTAACCATTCCAAGAGAACTCCTTGTATTCCAAAATCTCTCAACTTCCTTATCAAGACTTTATGGTTCACTCTGTCGAACGCTTTGGTGAAATCAGTGTAAATGGTATGCACCTGACACCCTTCCTCCAATGAGTTGAGTACAAAATCAGTAAATGTTAGCAAGTTCAACTCCGTGGAACTATGCGGGAAAAATCCAAACTGTTGGGAGATGAAACAACCCCTTAGAGAAGTTGATAAATAGTCACATATTAAACTTTCAAAGACCTTAGGAATACAGCTAAGAATACTTATCGGTCTGTAGTTGCTGACCTGAGAATTATCACCAGATTTCAGGATGGGAATTATAAAGCTTGATTTCCAATATTGTGGAAAAGTGCCAGTTCTTAGGGATGAATTAAAAATAATATGAAGTGGTCGCGACAGAATAAAACTACAGTTTTTAAGAAAAAATGTTGGAAGGCCATCAGGATCAGGTCCCTCATTAACATCCAAAGTAGACAGTCTTTCATAAATTGCCGAAATTGGTATATTAAACTGCGAGAGATTGATGTCCCCAGAAGGTAGTGAATCCTGCAGGCTAAGGTCCTTACTACTGTAAGTTTTTGAAAAGTAGTCAGCAAACAAGTTAACGATGTCTTCCCCTGTAGAACAGCTTATGTCACCAAAGCACATTACAGCCGGTACAAAGCCTTTTCCCTTTCTGCCATTAAAAAATTTCCAAAAATTTTTAACATTAGATCTAAGTGAAGATTCAGTTAGGGATACATATTCTTGATAACATTGATTCTTTAGAGATTTACATTCTGCTCTTAAAGTAGAGAATCTAGTATATTCTAAAAAGGAACCAGAAATAAGATAGTTTCTATGGGTCTCCTTTTTTTCAATTATTTTCTCTTTAAGTTCCCGAGAAAACCATACAGGAAAATTTTTAGCCGAATACTTTTTTAAAGGAACAAAAATATCTACGGTTAAATAAGCAATATCATAAAATATGTTTATCATTTCATCAAGAGATTGGTTATTAAAAAGCTTGTCCCACTCAAACTGAGATAAAAAGTTTGTCACCAATTTTGTGTCCATTGACCGAAAGTCTCTATAAAATCCACTTCCCTTCAATCCTGAATTGTTAAAATGTGTTGATTGGCATACTGTAAAGGAAAGGGGTGGATGATAAGGATCGATTGGGAGTAAAGCATCTTCTGCCCGAGTAACTGTGGTGTCCTTGTTTTGTAAAAACACTAGATCAAGGAAGCTGTCGGTTACATTTTGTATTGTGTTTAACTGAAAAAGGTTGTGATACGAGCACAGTTGAGATAACACTTGAGTAGACTCGATGTCGTTTTGTGTGCTACCTACTAGAGAGGTTGCAACTGAGGCTAAGTCATCATTGATCCAGAGACTGTTTGGCATATTAAAGTCCCCTAGAACACACAATTTGCAGCCAGGGTGCTCTTCAGAGATTCTCTCCAAGTTGGCTCCAAATTCGGCATACTTCTCAAAGGAAATTCTAGGTGGAAAATAAACTGTTACAAAGATAAGTTTATTTTATTGAATTCAATTTCGATAAATAAGTGTTCAATGCAGGAGGTTGCGTTTAAGACTTTACTTGAAATTGTTTTATGGACTGCTACTAGAACTCCACCCCCTCTTTTGAAATTACTGGTTTCTATTGATCTATCCTTCCGGTATATATTATAGTCAAATAGTTGGAGTTCAGCGGTATCTATTTCATTAGTTAGCCAAGTCTCATTAAGAATTATTATGTCATATTGACAGTATGACACATTTTCATAAAGAAGCTGAAGCTTGGTGCGTAACCCCCTGACATTTTGAAAATATACTGATAAGGAGCAAGTGGTGGTTCGAAATTGGGAAGATCTTTTCAGTTTTTTTTAATCAGCTTTGGAATACCATTTGTATATTTAAGAATAAGGTCTGACTCACCATTCTGTTGTCTTTCCTTTAACTCACTTTTGAGAGTGTTTAGCTCGGTCCACTGCTCAGTGGTGAGATCAGCTTCCAGGAATTTTGTTTTGGTTCGATCAATTTCCTTATTAATATTAAACTTAAATTTAAATAAAACAAATTACATAGATTTTTCGATAATCTTAGCCAATCGTCCGCATTTTAACAGTATACAAGTTAAGGATTCAAATAGGGTTATTGAGGAGGTTTCACAAAACAAACTAAGTATTTGGGAGTTATTGTTGACAGACACCTAAAATGGCATCAACACGTACTAAAATTAACTTCAAATATTAGAAAATTATTGTATAAATTTTATATTTCAAGAAACATCCTAAATAAAAAATTATTAATATCATAGAGTCACTGCTTAGATATGGTATTATTGTGTGGAGTGGTATGTATAAGTGTGCATTGCGTCCGTTAACCATTGTACAGAATTATATACTTAAGGTAATTTACAAAAAAACCAGGTTCTACCCAATAAGAACTCAAGAGAAGTATTTGATGTACGGTCTATGTATGTTTTGGAGGTAAGCACTTTTGTATATAAAAACAGAGAACAAAAAAAATATATCAGTCATAGTTATCAAACTAGAAATAAGACCAATGATTGTGTTGAACTACCTAAAAGTAATACAAACGCAAACTTAAGATCCCTGGACTATTTGACACTGAAAATATATATTCTTATACCCGTTGGAATTAAAAATTGTATGAGAATTGATATGTTTAGACGCAAATGTAGATCATATGTTTTCGACAAAAATGATATGTTTAAGAGGCTTTTTTGATCTAACTATGTTGTAGATAATTAAAGAGGTAGTTTAGTGAGCTGATTTTGCTCTTGGAGGGTTGTTCTGTAAGGATGTTTATCCATTATTGGGCTTGTACTTCGACTATTGTATTGCAACTATTGCGCATACGTGTTTAGTCACCTAGGTGCTATGTTGTAATATGTTGGTCATTTTATAATTTTTTTTATAGTCCTTTTTTGTAGCTGTTCTCCTGAACATGGCATAGGACTATTTTGAACATGTTTTTTTTTGTGCCTTCATGGTTGGTAACTTACCATATGGTTTTTTTGTTGGTTTGTGCTTATGACATTTTAATTGTAATAATTTTACTTATTGGTTCTTGAAATTTAATGGTACCACCGTGGCGTTTCCATGGCTTTGTTTGTCTACAAGATTGTATATTACTGTATTATGTTGATTGAACTTCCTGAATCGTTTTCGGTTCTTCACACTTGAATTGAAATGTAATATTACGTTCAAAATGGAGTGCAAATTAATTCCAATTTCATATATAAACTGGTTTAATTAAAATTAAGTTTTAACAATTTTTGCGTTGATTTAGATTATCACGTTATGGCAATTTATGGTGGAAAATGTTTTATGAACAACAGCCCCACAAATTTGTAATCGGGAACAAATATATCACGTTAAACTTATCTTTGGTACGTTGCCAGCGGCTCTAGTTATTGATATATTTTTTTATTAAATCTAGCGTAAAGTAATTTCGTATAGACACAAGCTCGAAACCGCTTCTGAAACGTCTCGATGTTGATTTCTTATTGAACTATTTCTATTTACGAAGAAAATTCAAAACGATGTCATGACGTGAAATAGCTTCATCACTGGTTATGAACAGAATAGAATAGAATAGAAAATTTCTTATTTACGTTAATTAAGTACACAACCAATGCAAAAGGAAATGAAATGACGTCACATGGAAACCCATACTATTCTACCTGCCTATCTAAATAATCATTTATGGAGTATGGTTCAATATCCAACAACATATCTTTAACTTTACATTTAAACTGCTTAAAATTAGTTATATTTTTAATCCTATTCGGAAGCCTATTAAAGAATTTTATACACATGTACAGAGTATCCCAAATTCGAGCCTCATCATTGGGATCTCGGGAACTAGAAGAGATACGAGGTCGGTTAAATGGAGGCAAAGTTGCGCGATTTGATGCTGATCAAAATGCCATCTTACAAGTTTAAAAATTCCGAACACTTCCGAAGATTTATGGAAAAAACCGAATATTCGGAATTTCATTTTTATTTTTTTATGACTCTATTTGAATAGATATAACAAAATAAATTTCACATTCTCATTGCTACTTTTTCTATTCTACAAGATGGTGTTATCAGATTTTCAAACCGACGTTTCGTCTTTTAACTGCCATCATCAACAACTTTGTTTTTTTAAATACGGCCCTAGATTTTTTATTACGGATTATAAAAGCTGTTAAGGTCCCAAAACCAATGATGTATCGCATTTATTCGAAAAATTAATATTAGTGATATTTTCCATAAGAACTCATGTGTTAGAGAGAGACAGAGAACAGATTTTTGGTAAGATCTTACCAGGAAATCATTAAAATGATTTTTTCGAAAAAGTTCGATACAACAATGAGAATGATAAATTTATTATTTGTTCCAAATCTAATCCCACACAACTATTTACTTGGGTAAATTGCTAAAAATATAGCCTGGTTTGAGGGTTGACACTTTATTAATTATATTATTTATTAATCACTTCTTATGTTAGTTTTTAAGCTTTCTTTATGCAAGACGTTAATGCGTAAAAAAAGGTTTTTGTTTTTCATCCTATTAAAAATCTATTTTCTGTCTCTCTCTAACACATGAGTTCTTATGGAAAATGTCACTAATATGAATTTTTCGAATAAGTGCGTTACATCATTGGTTTTGGGACCTTAGAAGCTCTTAATATCCGTAATAAAAAATCCAGGGCCATATTTAAAAAAAACAAAGTTGATGATGACAGCTCAAAGACGAAACGTCAGCTTGAAAATCTGATAACACCATCTTGAAGAACAGAAAAAGTAGCAATGAAAATGTGAAATTTATTTTGTTATATCTATTCAAATAGGAAGGATTCGGAATTTTTAAACTTGTAAGGTGGCATTTTGATCAGCATCAAGCTGCGCAACTTTGCCTCCATTTAACCGACCTCGTATCTCTTCTAGTTTCCGAGATCCTAGTGATGAGGCTCGAATTTGGGACACCCTGTACATCGGATGTCTCTGAGTCATTGTTAATCTGTGATATGGAAAATAAATGTTTAGAAGTTAGAATTATATGGCCACTTATGGCGACTATGTAGTTTTAAGGGATTAGACTACTAGCTTTGCAGTGCTCAGCATTTATTATATTATAAATAGGCAGAGGTAGGAGTATGCATTTTAGTCATAAGCAAGCTTTCAGTGTAGCAGGTTAATACTTTATTACTTGTCTTTTTTCTTCGTGTAACTAAAATAAAGTTTTTAAAAACGAAGTAAACAAGATAGTAAATATATTTTTACATAACTAAAAGTTGTATTATTTAGTGTAAATAAGTGCTTATTTTTATGCAAAAAAGTTAAACATTCCATGATATACAATGCATATATGCATTAATGGCGGCGTACGGTTGCGCAAAATATATTTTGAGAAGACTGAAACCGCTTTTTAAAAATAATTTTATTTTACAAAATACGGATCTAAGTACAATACTAGCAAGCAAATAGAGTAAAAGTGATTTTAGATTATAACAAAGCAATATTTATAAGTTCGGTTCGGATGCACACTCTGCAATAGCTTCTGGGAATCGTCCGCCTGGGAGCGTGCTGAATCTGCAGGTTCTGTGGGAAGCTGACCATTTAACTCCTCCCTCCTTAAGACGAGAAAATACTCCTAGTATTTTCGGTAGGTTTTTCTTCATCTGGAATTTTCGGGTTTTCTTTTGGCCTTCTGCAAATGGTGGGTTTCCTTCTTAGCACAAGAATTGCAATGATTGCAATCAATGCTAGAATTAACAGGATACCAAACGTGACTGAAGAATATTGGGCAGCTTGATCCACTTCTTGGATCGGCGAAAGTTGATTGGCAATGTCTTTCAGTCGATAAATTTCTCCAAAGTCGATTTTACTGTAATTTGTGGTTTTGAAGGTTTTGGCAACAGTAAAATTCGCTATTACAAGTTCTGGTAGGACGAGTGGTTTTCCATACTGAATTTTCACATCGTTGACAAACTTCTTAGGACCCATTTGAATTTGGCAGCTTTTCGGGATTTTGACTAGACTTGGTTGGTCGATATCGAAATCTTGGTCGATTTTGCACTGCGAGAAGATTCGTTCCTTCTTCTATGGTAGGATCAGAACTTCTTCTTGGGTGATTTGTTCACAAGGCGATTCTTCAATGTGGACTTGAAGGGTCTCGCAATCGGTAGGGGATGAACCATTCAAAAGTTGAAGTACACAGTTGTCCGGTGGGTGGAAGACTTCGTTGCAGTAGAAAGTTTCTTCCAATGAAGGACAAGTACTTTCTTCGAACTGGACTTCCTTATTTGTACGTGCCAAGTAAGGGAACTTAGGGACAATAAGGTACGATTTTTGGATAACGGGATATACATGGTAGAAAATGTATGTTTGAGGTTTTAAAATAGGTACATGTATAGCAAAAATTAATTTTGTACCTGAAAAAGTAACCTGAGTCCCTAAAAATTGATAATAGTTTAAGATACTTTTAAAAGTTGGTATTTCGCTTTCATTGTATATTATCCTTAAATATTTTATAATTTCTTCTAGATCAGAGCTTGATATTATTGCATCATGCAAAGCGTTAAGTTTTGCAAACATTATGGCGTCTTCTAAGTTATCAATGAAATTTATAAGATTTTGGCAATCCAGATTTATTTGTGCTAAAATTCCTTGATAAGAAATATAATTAGTTAAATCGTGGATTGTATTATCTACAGCGG
Organism: Pissodes strobi; assembly: GCA_016904865.1. Classification (NCBI taxonomy): domain Eukaryota; kingdom Metazoa; phylum Arthropoda; class Insecta; order Coleoptera; family Curculionidae; genus Pissodes; species Pissodes strobi. Next base: position 42,792 of record MU182457.1, on the reverse strand, counting down.
CTTCAAATATCTTTAAACCTTGTTCTAACTTTTGTTGATTAGAGTTAAGGGCGGTTACGGTTTTGTTATAGTTATTAATTAAGTTTTTTGATAAAGATATTTGCAAGTTTACTTCCTTGATAATATTTTTCTGATTTTGTTGTAAGTTATTGATTGCCTGATCGTAACGTTGTCCATCATCTGAATCTAGGTTTCCAAATGCCCATCTTTGTACTTTACCAATAATATTAATCAAAGCTCTTTTGTTACGAATATGAGGGTAAAGATTCCCTAATTTATTTTGAGTATTTTGAATTAGGTATTCAGTACGAAGAAGAAGATTTTCGGAAAGTCCTTGGTATGATATAGGATTTGTGGCGTGGGCCTTTTCGAGATGATTTTTCATAGATTTAAATGATTTTTCAATATTTTCTAATTGATGGATTACAGGTAATAAATCAATATAGTGTAGGAACGTATGTTTCGTATAAATTAATCTTGCATTACCGAGTTGTACGGGTAAAATGGGGTTTTTTACAGTAGTTATTTGTATGTCATGATTGGAATTAGATAGTGTGGGAGGTACTTTGAGTAACGGGATCAACAACAGGATTGTCCGGTACATTGTTTACCTGCAAAGAGAATTTTTGTTTACTTTTTGGTTTTCTAGCAATTTTCTTATGATAAGCACCTTTTTTAGTAAATAACTTTATTTTATTTTGACTAGTTATTTGGGTCTTTTTAAATCTAGGCATGTTTTTATTTCTAGCCTTAGTATTAATATAAGCGATGTCTTGATTTTCAAAGTCCGGGGGTTCTGATCGATTTTCGTTAATTTTTTGAATTATTTTCTCTTTAGTTTCCGCATTTTTCTGCTGAATTTTGTTATATAATTCTTTCGCGTTTTCTTTATGCGATTGGACATAATTAGATATAATTACATGATCGTTTAAGTCAAAGGGGTCTCGGCTATTTATATGACCTTTTATAATCTCGAACGGTGTGTATTTAGTTACACTGTGAATGGAATTATTATAGCCTAACACAGCACGTTTAATCAGCTGTTCTGGTGAGTAATTTTTATTTTCCTCTCTAAGACATCTGTAGTGCTCAATTAGAGTTGAATGAAACCGTTCTACGGGAGAATTTGAATTACTGTTTTTTGGTGTAGTATAGTGTAATTCGATTTTATATAATTTACAAAAGTCTTCGACTTCTTTATTTTTAAACTCAGTACCTGAGTCTACGGTAACTTTTAATGGTAAACCGTGGTGTGTAATGAAATTAAAAATGTTTTCGATTACTAGAGTTCCTGTGACATTTTTTAATGGATAGGCTTGACCATATCGAGAGAATGAATCGATAATTGTTAAATAGCTCTCATTTGATATTTTAAAAGTATCTATGTGGATATGTTCAAAGGGTTTCGAAGCGGTTGGTGTTAAGTTAAATTTTATGACTGGTGGGTGTCTGTCGTATTTATTCTTTAAACATATTTCACAGTTATTAACATAATTTTCTATGTCATTTACCATTTTTGGCCAATAGAATTTAAGAGAAAGGGCATTTTTCATTTCATTAATGCCTCTATGGCATGTTTTGGTTGTATGGTATAATTCTAGTTTTTCTTTTTGTGCATTTAAGGTTTCTACGTCCTCTAAGATTTTAGGACACGATATAATTTTATAAGAAGTATTTCTAAAAAGGTCTTGTAGCGTAACGGTAAATCGTTCTGCTAAAAGATGATTTCGAAAATGGATCGCGTAAGTTTGTTTCGGATCAATATATTATTTTAATAATTGAATAAAATGGGGTGTTGGGTTATAGTTCGAAATCGTCACAAGTAGACGTGAATTTTCAAAAATTTTCTCATAGCGAGCTTGGATCTTATCTACATCGCCAGAGGTGACGACAATTTGGTTTTTGAAGGTGTTTAAAGATCGTTCTGATATGGGTATATTAAAAATTGGATCTTCTAAGGATGTGTGTACTGTCTCTAAATCACTTTGATCGTCTCGTTTATTATCGGGTGGTTTAAGTTGCACATTAGAATGTATGGTAATTTTCGAAGTTGACGGATGTGGTTGGAGAATTTCGTTAATTTCTGTTTCATCTAAACAAGGTAACTTGTCAGTGTCCCTCAGGAATTCTTCGATTATATCGTCAACGTCGCCAGGGTTGTTATTTACCGAGTCTGTCTCTAATGCATTGCAATCTACAGGGTTGCGTGAAAGTACATCAGCTGCTTGATTTAATTTACCTTTTTTGTATTGGATTTTATAGTCAAATTCCTCTAATTTGAGGCGCCATCTCACAAGGCGAGAATTTGGTTCTTTTAGTGAGAACAACCATTGAAGTGGTTTATGGTCAGTTAAGATCGTAAATTTATGTCCAAATAAATACGGTCTAAAATATTTACAACTCCATACTATTGCAAGAAGTTCCTTCTCAATAGTTGAATAATTTATTTCAGCCGGATTTAATGTTCTCGATGCGTAACATATGGGATGATCGTCTTGGGATAAAATTGCGCCTATAGCGTAATTTGATGCGTCTGTTGTTAATTCAAAAGGTTTCGTAAAGTCTGGGTATGCTAGTACGGGTTCAGATGTTAATATATTTGTACAAGTTTTAAAACAATCTAAAAATTCTTTATTATGTACTATTTTTTCGTTCTTTTTAAGACATTGTGTCATTGGCTTAGTTAATTTAGCGAAATTTTTAATAAATCTTCTATAATATCCTAAGAGACCTAGGAATGATTTTATTTCGCGTTGAGTTTTAGGCACGGGGAATTTTTGTATTGCTACTATCTTTTTGCTATTTGGTTTAATACCTTCTGGAGTTACTATATGTCCTAAAAATTCAACTTCTTTACGTAAAAATTCGCATTTATCTAACTGAATTTTTAAGTTTGCTTCTCTTAACTTGGAAAATACTAATTTTAAATTTTGAATATGTTCCTGTAAACCTAGACTAAAAATAATGATATCGTCCATATAGACCATACATATTTTATTTTGGAGTTCCTTTAGGACTTCGTCCATTACTCTTTGGAAGGTTGCTGGCGCATTCTTAAGTCCGAATGGCATGCGCAAATATTCGTAATGACCATTGTTTACCGTGAATGCAGTTTTTTCGATTGACTTTTCTTCAATTTCTATCTGGTGAAACCTGCTCGCAAGTTCGAGGGTGGAAAAATACTGGGCTCTACCTAATCGATCTAAAATGTCATTTATATTGGGTATTGGATATCGATCATCGATTGATTTGGAATTTACGACACGATAGTCACAAACTACTCTCCATTTAGTTTTACCGGAGGCGTCGATTTTCTTTGGGACTATCCATATGGGAGAGGACCACGGACTACATGAAGGTCGAATAATATTTTTCTCAAGCATATCGTTAATTTGACGTTGCACTTCGTCTTTATGAATGTAAGGATAACGGTATGACTTTGTGTGAACCGGGATGTTATCAGTGGTTTTAATTTCATGTTTTATTTTAGACGTGAATGTAAGCTTATCACCTGGTTTGAAAAATACATCGGAGAAGTCATTACATAACTTGTGCAATAGAAATTTTTCTTCGCTGTTTAAATGTTCGGTTCGAAGTAATGGGTCAATTCGAGATTGTTTCTTATTGAAGTGGTCTTTTCGAATTTCATTTTGGAAATGAGTCATGGTGAAAATTTCGAATTCATTTTGATTAAAACAATCGACAGGTAATGGTTCAGTTAGGGTTACTGAAATAGTATGATCAGTTGAGTTCTGAATTTCAACTGGGGCAAAACCATTTTCAGAAATTGACAAAATTTGGGGAATATACAAGTCGTTCACATGACATGGCTTTGTGATAATTTCACCTGTATAAACGCTTACAGGGATGCGTTTGAGAATTTTTTCCTGCGCGTTTACGGAAAATGAAAAATTAACTTCACTAGGTTCTCGATATTTAAAGGGTATTTCTAGGTTTGGACCTACTAATTTCCTATTTATTAAATCGATATTTAGATTTAAATTCATTAAGTCTTGTAAACCTAAAACACCGTCATAATAATCGTGAAAGTTAAATAAAATAAACTCAATTTTATTATAAATACCAAACGCAGTTAAAAGAGGGATTGAGGCTTGATATTGTGTTTTTTGGCTACCTACGGCAGTTTTTATTACATTACTAGATTGGTATATACAATTAGGATAAAAATATTCTGCAATATTTGGATTCAAAATAGAGCGAGAACTACCTGTATCAATTAATATTTTTATGTTCCTATCTTTAATTAATACGTAAGGTAAGGCATTATTTGAGGAGATATTTATTTCGGTCAGGTCAATGGGTTTTCCTGGCCTGTTTCGAGAAAATTTTCATTTACAGGGGGAGCTTTAATTTGCACATCCTGTTCAGAATTTTCAATGGCATTTTGGCCATAGTATGGTTCGGTATAATAATCTGAAAAGTTGGGGTCGTAATAATTATTTTCGGGGTAGAAGTTCTCCGGTGGAGCTTCTTCGAGAGATTCGTCATACTCATTAGTATGTAATTCTTGAAAAGTGAAGTTAGGTGGTTGGTTATGAGTATTTTTGTAATAATTATTTGTTCTATATGTATTTACAGTTGGATTTCGAGATGTCGTCGACATAGGCGTAGGTTTTGGTAACTGATTGGGTGGAATTTGATTTGGTCTGAAAACATTTTGTGGTCGACCAAATACTTGTTGATTTGTGGGAAATCTTCTAGGCGGTACTTGTTGCCTAGGTTGGATATTAACAGGTTGACTATGCCAAACAGGTTTTGGCGAAAAGTTTGGGTTGTGAAAATTTGGTTGTGTTGGAAATTGGGGATAATTACTTTGACGTGCAAAATTGTGATTATTGTTATTACCTGAAAAATTGTTTATCGAATTTCTATGACCTGAAAAATTACTATTAAATTTCTCTTTCTTTGAATCATGAAAATTTCCATACAATTTTTCAAAATTCTCAAATTCTGTAACAAAAGCGATAGCGTCTTCCAAGCTTGTTGGTCTTTTTATATACATATTATTTCTAAGGTTGCCGCTGCAACCTGCAATGAATGCGTTTAAAGCAGTTTTATTATAGTGATCGATTTGACATTTTACTTCAAGGCGAGATAATGTGGAATCGTTACTTACACGTTGGATAACGTTACTTTTTATAACTTGTAATCTATTTCCGAATGTTATTAAATTTTCGCCGTTATATGGCCTAACTCGCGTTAATTCTTGTACGAGGCAATCAATATATCTTCGATCAGAAAAACACTGTATAAGGGCGCTTTTTAATGCAATCCAATTATCTAGTTCGACACGTCTTCCTACCATTAGCTCTGCTTTTCCGCATAGCTTTTCTTGAATACACTCGAAAACGTGTTGATCTAGGTCGGTATCTTTAAAAGTCTTATATCTTTCGATAAAATCGTCACATCTAACTATAAATTTATTTAAGGTGTTACTGTCACCATCGTAAGGTTTTATATTTTCTAAACGGGACTTGAAGAGATCCCAATTAAATTTACTGGTTTCAGACATATTGGTTTCTGAACTAGTTGAAAGTAAACTTTTTAAAAGATCTTCAGTGGTTACGTGTTCAACCATTAAATATAAATACTATTAAAATAATAATTCGCACAAAAATGCTTTGCGTTAAACAACTTAAAAATACGTGTCTTCCATAGACAGGAAAATTATTTAACTGAAATATTTGTCAGTAAAATTATTTGATTTTTTTTATTTAAATGCTTAAAATTACTTGTCTTCGATAGACAGAAAAATTAATCAACTGAAATATTCGTCAGTAAAATTATTTGATTGCTTATTTTTATTTAAATGCTTAAAAATACTTGTCTTCGATAGACAGAAAAATTAATCAGAACTAAATGTGTACGCAATACACGGCCCTAAACTATCCCTACAAGAATTCCTCAAACAAAGGGTTCAAAAGGGGCAAAAAGGATTTTACAAGGCACTTACAAATCCGGAAGATTCCGTTCTGTGTTTCCTTGTCCTTTTCCGACTTCTACTGCTATGGCTCTTCTAGATTGGACTGGTGCCTTCTGGTGAGGTTCTGGATAGCGCCTAAGGGTTGAAACCACAAGTGACTTCGACGATCGACCTAATCACTGCACTATCCTACCGACTGCGCCAAATATATTTTGAGAAGACTGAAACCGCTTTTTAAAAATAATTTTATTCTACAAAATACGGATCAAAGTACAATACTAGCAAGCAAATAGAGTAAAAGTGATTTTAGATTATAACAAAGCAATATTTATAAGTTCGGTTCGGATGCACACTCTGCAATAGCTTCTGGGAATCGTCCGCCTGGGAGCGTGCTGAATCTGCAGGTTCTGTGGGAAGCTGACCATTTAACTCGCACGTTTAATGTAGTTCTTGCTAGTTGAGTATTTTTCGCGTTGAAATCGAGAATTATACACTTTAATTATCACTAGTGTATTGTGCATTTTATGTTTAGTGTATTTACTGTCAGTTTCCACCAAGGGATGTGTTTTCTTTCTGTAGAAAGGATTATTTTTTTAAGGAGAGCAAAACTTTGCTATTTGGATGATCTTGTGATAGGTGTAAGAAAGTTTCATGTCGAAATTGTAGCAAGATCTCGTCTCACTAGATAAGATGCGCTATCGCAAAGACGAGGACAGTCCTGATATGGTGTAAAACCTGCATAGAGAAATTGCCGAATGAAGTACCCCATGAGCAGGAGAATTCAGTAAATCAAATTACCTGCGAAACCACTCTTATTAGTGAAGTGAGTAAAAAGGTGGTTGATGCAGTTTTGTCTGTTATGGAGGAACGGGTCAGCATGAAGTTGGAGAGCATTTCAAGAGCCATACTTGAGAGTAACAAGAAACTGGTGAAGCTTTTAATGTTAGACAATCAGAAACAGAAAACGCAGTAAAAGGTTCACAGTGCGGCAAAGGCGCATTCTGTTCGGTCCAAATCAGCTGATTCAAATCATGGTGATCAACAGACTGCGTCATCCAGTGTTGTCACTTCCGGTGTTGCCTCTTATAAAGTTCAAAACCAGAGATTGGCAGAAGAAGAAGAAGAGCAGTTCATACTGGTCCAGGGCCAAGGAAGGAGAAGAAGAAGAATTCAGCCGTTTGAGCAGTCGAGGCCCGCCCAAGAGTCTCAGAGCCAAGCTCGAAGAAGAAGATTCTAATGTAAACAACAAAAGAAGTCATAACCGTAGAAGCAATCAAAACATTATTTTGGGAAATACGATTTTTGAGTGGGATGAAAATTTTGCGAGCTCTGATAAAAAGACCCATTTTTATTTGGGGCGCGTTAAGATGGGTATTACTTCGGGGTTTATAGAGAATCACATTAAAAAGCACTGCCCTAAGGCCAAGTTTGTAAGAGTTGAGCCTTGACCTGTAAAAGAAGATGTAAGTTCATTTAAAATTACAGTTGATTTTGACTCTAAGGATTTGCTTGCAGAGCCTGATATTTACCTCAGGGTGTGGTTTTAAGAAAATTTTGGATGGGACAGTCTAGAAATTTTTACAAGTCAGGGGGAGCCCCGAGCGTGGGTTAACCTCATTTAATAATAAAAACGTAAGTAATGAAGATATTTCTATATATTACTTGAACACAAGTGGCATGAGAACCAAATTACAAGAATTTCAAAATGCATTAAGCTGTAGCTGCTATGATATTGTTACGATAAGTGAAACATGGTTGACATCAGATTACTCTGATGCCGAGATTGGTAATGATAAATATGATATTTTTAGGCATGCTAGGGTTCCAGGTGTTAATACTGCACGGGGTGGTGTGTTGATTGCGGTAAGAAAAACCTTATCTTCACATTTGATTCTGATCCCGACTGTGGGATCAGATATTTATCAAATTTACATTTCTTTAAAGTTGAGAAATCAAAACCTTATTTTGGGTTGCATTTACATTCCGTCTCCATCTCCTTTGCAGGCCTATGAGGATCACTGTCAAACTGTTGAGTTTTTATATCAAATGTATCAGGGTAGTTAATTTATTTTGGTGGATGATTATATCCTACCAAAAGCCAATTGGGGTAATGACAATATGGGTTTAACTGTTGAATGTCCAGAAAATGATCATGCACATTGCCTTGCAAATAACTTCGGGTTATACAACTTTTTCTATAGTCAAGTCGTTAACAGTTATGGAGTTCAGTTAGACTTAGTCTTTAGTAACTTTGAAAACCTCTGTATATACCCAGCTATTGACATGATTTTTGAGAATAGCTTGAGTCACACGGCATTGAGTTTTGAGATTTCACAGGAGCAGCCCTTTGAGGCAAGGTTGGAGTTTGAGGAATTTTTCTTTGTTTTAAGGATGGGGACTATTTGTCAATTAATAACTGCTTGGCAAGCGTAAACTGGGTTACTCTGTTTGAGGGTGGATCGGTGGATGAAATGGTTTCAGAATTCTATAATGCCATCTATAGTTTGATAAATACTTTCATTCCTTTAAAGAAGTATCATTCATCTACCTTCCCAAGTTGGTTTTCTGCAGAGCTTAGAAGCTGCATAATTTTTTAGAAAAAGGCTCATAAAAAGTTTAAAATGAGCAATAGTCAGGTTGACTATTGCCATTTTTCAACTCTGAGAGATCAGTGTGAGAGGCTTCATAAAATTTGCTATGAACAATATATTAATAAAATTGAGCATAATCTGTCAGATAATCCACGTTATTTTTGGTCCTACATAAATAGTAGAAAGGGTGGTTCAGGCCTTCCTCAGAGGCTATCTTTTAATGGAGCTACTGCTGAAGATCCTAAGGGGATCGCTGATCTCTTTGCGGAGTACTTTTCCTCTGTGTATTCTAGGGACGAGGTGAATGTTGTGCCTGATTTTCAATTTGATAATGTGGTGACTTTAAGCAAGATGGAATTTTCAGTTACTGAAGTTTTTGATTCTATTCAGTGTCTTAAAAATACTTGAGGTGCAGGGCCTGATGGGATTCCTGCTTTCTTTATAAAAAAATGCATCTGTTTACTAATATTACCGGTAACAGTAATTTTTAACAAATCAATAATGACAGGTATATTTCCGGGCCTTTGGAGGAGAAGTTTTCTGAAGCCAGTCTAGAAGTCAGGTGCTAGGGATGATGCAACCAACTACCGTGCAGTTTGCAATCAGTCGGTATTGCCTAAGCTTCTTGACCACTTGGTGAGCAAACAAGCATCATGGGCTTCCAGAGATGTGATTGGTTGTGAGCAGTTTGGATTCATGAAGGGTAGGTCCACTGATGCAAACCTAGCGCTATATGTTAACCATATATCTAAAACTCTTGAAAGTGGCTTTCAGGTTGACTCAGTGTATGTGGACTTTTCAAAGGCATTTGATCGGGTCAACCATATTATTCTTTATTGTAAGCTCTGCGCATTGGAAATTTTGGATCCTCTTCTATCTTGGATTTATAGTTTTGTAACAGGGAGAACCCAGATGGTGAAGATTGGTGGCTCTACCTCTCTTGAGATTGAAGTAACTTCTGGAGTGCCTCAAGGCTCTCATTGTGGTCCTATACTCTTTTGCCTGTTTTTGATGGATGTTCTTACTCCTCCGAAATTTTCTAGAGCCTTGTTATTTGCTGATGACATCAAGTTTTTTATAGTGGTTGGAACTATTCTGGATGCCCTTTGTCTTCAGAAGGACTTGGATTCCTTCTTGAATGACATTAAATATTACAAAGTGTCACAAAATCTCATTTTCTAGACTCAGAAATCCCATTGAGTTTCCTTACAAAATTAATAATATATCTCTTGATTCTAAAACAGAGATTTCTGATCTTGTTGTCTTGATGGATTCCAGATTGTCCTTTTCATGTCATATTAATAGCATTTCTTCTAGGGCTATGAAGTTATTTGGGTTTGTGCAGCGATCTACTCATGATTTTTCCATATTTACATTTCAAAAACTGTTTTGTTCCTTGGTGCGCCCCATTTTGGAGTATTGTTCTGTTATTTGGTCTCCTTCTTACAACTGCTGGGTCCATCAGGTGGAAAGAGTTGAGAACAAATTTTTAAGGGTTATAGCTTTCAGATGTGGCTATCAAAGGGGGGAGTATGAATACAATTGGATAAGGAGCAGTCTGTTCTTACATACATTGGAAGCAAGGCGAGTTTTGATTGACATGTATAGTGGTTCTTTTATAAAGTTTTGAATGGTATCATTGACTGTCCACAACTATTGGCTTTAATTAAATTAAGAATACCATCTGGAAACAGACAGTCTGACATTTTTCTTGTTCCTTTTCACTGCACCAATTATGACTCTAATAAACCTATTACTCGTTTGTGTTGTGAGGCAAATAATTTGTCAAATTGTGTTAACTTTTTTAATTCAAAGATACCAAAATTTAAAAAAGACTTGAAAATGCTATTGTGATGTAAAATGTTGTACCTGTGCTAGAGTTAAGATTATTTTCCTTTGTTGTCGTTATAGCTAGTTGTTACATAAGTTTATTGTTCTTTGTTGTTGTTATAGCTTTATTATATTATATATATTGTAATCTACTAAAAAGCATAAGCTACTAAACAAATATCACCCTGTCGCAAGTTTGAACTTGAACTTGGAAATTGTTATATAAACATTAAAGGCAAACTGTAAACAACGCGAGCAATCAACGGGAGCGACTTTGAACCTTATGCATGCAATGATCATCACTTTGTTTTATATAAATACGCTACCGAACCCTCAGTTCGGCAGACTTAGTCTCACCTCCAGCTCCCAAGGTTAGTCACTTGACGACTGCCTCCTGGGTTCTATCCGCTCCTAGAGTTAGTCATACGACTGCTTTAGGTTCCATTCCTTTCCTACCCAACCTGGTACCGGTTAGCCATTTGACGACTGCTAGGACCAGGGGTTGCACAAGCTCCATAGTAAAGTCTTGACAAGAAGTTTGTCAGAGTGTTCAGAAAGACAAGTGTCTAAATAGTCAGTTAAAAAGTTTAGTGGAATCTCTTAGTGCTCTTAAATAAAACCCAACTCTTAAGAAAAACTATAAATTATAGGACAGTAAACAAAGACCTATAAACAGTACCTCAAATCGAGAAAACATGCGCACCGTCGTAATCGGGTATAATAGAATCTCATTTTTTCTGACCAATAATTATTGTTAAAATTTTATCGTTAATACATTGTTATTGTTATAAACTAAACGTGCCTACTTTATCATCTCTTCTTACCCCACGTAACGCGATCCCGGTCTACCTCAGTTACCCCCCGGCACGCTAAACAAGGCGTGTCCTCACGAGTAGAACATCCAGTGGTAGATTAAAGGAAGCATTGCGACCCCGTCATTGTACTGATCGCGACGAGGCTCTTCTCTGAGAAGTTATTCTTTAAGGAAATCACGTTACCCCTCAAAAATTACTCGTGACACGTGGTGGAGGCGCCGAAGCTACCCCTGACACGTGGTGGAGGCGTTGTTAGAGAGAAAAAACAAGTAAATTATAATTAAAAAATTCAAAGCACGCGCCGGTATTATTTAGCGCGGTCAGATCTTATTATTGGTCAATAAAACTAACATAATTTAAAAAATTTTATTTACAATATAAGGCAATTTTAAACTACGCGCGTTCAGGCTACGTCCATTGCTGCAAACACGTCGCCATCTTCCGGCGGACGCCAAAAGCTGCAAGGTCATGGAATCCAAGCGCCACCGCTAGTTGGGAAAGGTCAAGAATAGAACCGCAAGGTGTAACCAAGGCCAGGTCCGTATCTGCAAGGAAAAAGATAATAAATTAAATACAACTGATTGTTAAATGAAAATGGAGCAATACAACAGATTTGTATAGGAGAAGGAAACAATGGAGCAAGAAGCACGAGAAATTAGTGAGGATGACAAGGATAAGGAAAATAAAATTATTATGGAACAAGTATGCAAGTAAAATAAGAAACTAAAGAAGAAACAAGCAAAAACAAAAATGGGAGGTGGGATCAAAGTCTCAATGTAAATAAAAGTTGTACATAGTGAAACATAAATAAGCATAATATATACCCAAGTGTTATTAAGACAAATATATAGATAAAAACACTTAGGAGGTTAAGGAACTATATATAAATAGACAATACACATAGCATAGTACATAGAAGGATTTATGAAGAAAAAAGAAACTAGAATAAGTCGTGTTAAGTGAATATTAATGAGAAGATTAGTAAACTATGTATGCAAAATAAATAGGTTGAAATAATGTGAAGATATTCATAATAAAGCACAAGTAAATGGCCCAGTTGCAGGATTATCGTATTCGAGAAAAGCAGGAAAACTGAGTTGCCATTAAAATTGTGTATTGAGAGTATATACAGGAGGAATATATGTGTATACGAGGAAGTATTATAAAGTAAAGTGTTCTCCGGCCTAAATAAGACTGCAACGAAAGTTTATCTTAATTTAGGCATCGGAAAGTGGAGCGTACGGACTGAAATAGCTATACTGACAGTAAGGATGTTAGCAAAAATTTTAGTACCACAGAGGCTCAAAAAGGGCAAAGTTCCCAGGTGAAATGTTACATAAGCAAGAAATGTTTATGTAAAGCATGAAGAATATAGGAGAAGCATACATAAGTTGAAAAGATGTTTATGTAAAGTGAGAAGAAATATAGAAGAAGATGTTTTAAGAAGAAGCATACATAGTGAGGCAATATATAAGCAAAAGTTGTGTATGTAAAGCATACATAAGGTGAAATAATGGGGAAATGTTTAAGCAAAACAGGTTTATATAATGTGTTTAAAAAAGAGTGTACATGGTTATATAAATAATAATATAATGTCCTATATAAGAGAAATATAACAAAAAAAAAAAGCTGAGAAAAGAGCATTACAATCTCAAAAGATATCTAAATATTGTGAGATATTTGGAGTCAGATATAAATTATAACACAACAATGAAAACAGCAGCAGCAGGACATGCAATATCTGGCAGAAACTGAAAATAATTATCAAAAGACGAGACAACAAACATGAATAAAACTAAAGCTAAGCAATACAATCTAGCGACTTACCTACAGTTGTAGAAAGACGACGTGAGGCTCCAGTAGTTATGTCGAAAACCATTCCATGGACAGACTGGGGAAAACTGGAACATGTGGTGCCACAGCAGTTAGCAATGACAGTTCGGCCAGACCATAAGCCATTAAGTTCCAGGGACTCTTATTACTCATATTCCATGCTTCCGTAACCTAAAAAAGGTATAATTAATCTTCACATAACCACTTCCATGTTAAACTAGCAGTAATACACGTCATCTACAGCTTGGAATGGAATAAATAATCGTTAATAAAATTTTTCTTATCAATATTCAAGCCCCACATGGAGTACATGGCGAAAAAGGTCATTTACCCTTACTAACTTCAAACTCAGTCACGCGAAATGTTTCCAAGACATTCAAACTCATGCATCGAACACCCTTAGATTAGAGTTTTTTATGCTCTAGCATCCATTCTCATTCTACAAGAGTCCGAAAATAATGATTATAGGAAATACAACACTTACCTTTTCGCTTCAAAGCACCTGCCAAAATTCAAACTTCATAGGCAAATCCCGGGTCACATTGAAAAAACTGCATCTGGCAGGAACAGAAACCGACCAAAAGGTGCAAAATCGGACACAAATCTTCGTCATTGTATCAATGTATCAAATTTTAATGATAATTTATTTGATCTAGGCGATACACAACGCAAAAAACGCCACCGTCACCATTCACCGTAGAAAGAAATGACAATCACAGCATTTTTCCGGAGGTCACAAAGTTCGACGACTTGACACTTGACAGGGGACAGGAACGAAAACGAAGCACTATGACCTGTTCCGAAGCAGAACCTCTGGGCGAATACTCGTTCAAATAGAGATGGGGCAGACATATCGATACTCAACAAGGGACACGAAGCAAAGATGGATACTTTCTCAGCAGTTTTCAAAGGGCGCCATCTAGCCACCAAGAAGTGAGGGACAAGCCAGAAGAAAGAAAATATTGTAGCGTAAAGTATAAGATACCTTTTATTTATTAATGTTATAATGTTACATATTAGAATAATTGACTGTACGATATTTCATGGAACTAAAATCTGTAAATTGTGTACAGATAAACATTTTTAAATATAAACATGGTCAGCGGGCTTAAATAAGTCGATTAAGAGATTATAACAAGTCAGCAGATTTTTTACATAAGTCAACAAGTATAACTGTGTCGAATAAACTGCTATAATTTTATAATAAGAGACATAAAATACAGCTATAAATAATAGTCTCAAAAACAGGACCGTAATTTAATATTAGATGTACAAAATAATTTAACATAATTAATATTTTTTTTTATAATTACCTGCAATAGTGGTACTCTAGTTAAATAATAGAGAACAGGACGGTATTTATGCAAGTTAATAAAAGTCTATATTTAATAGGAGACTATAACTAAATAATATAAAGACAGCTAGTATGATTCTAGAAAGAAATAAGTCATGTAAACTATTTTGTAGAATTATAAATATTACTGAGACAATTTATAAAATGGTGATATTACGGTTATGATAAATGTGGTAATCCAAAGATCAACTTTCATGGGGTGGACGCATCCCATGCAAGCTGAATTAGTCAATACAAGCAAGATATTACAATACATGTATCAGTATTTTATAAAGAGTTGATATTGTGTCTAAACATGGATTGACCAATAGGCGTCTATTGGCCAGTCAACGGTAAAGTATAGATATTTCAAATATGCAAAATACTTAGTGGGGAATTCTACATTCTACTTGTTCTCTGTTAATCTAGAATTAGAGTTAAGTATAAAATTTCAAAGACAGTTTATAAAAATATGTTTCTTTTATATTTTATGTACCAAGCACCAGTGGATGTCCATACTAGTCTCTCCAGCAGGCTCTTACTTATGATACCCTCAAATAGTTTAATGGTATGTCAATGCTAAGACATATAGACTGCAGTGGAGGCTAGAGGGTGTTACTAAGGATCAGCCTGGATCCAGAAAGTAACAAGACCACTGATGGATATTTTTTTTATGTTCTATAAAATGTAATATCACATAGTATTATGCGGCAAGTTTTTTCGAATTGAGGTCTTTCTTTTTTGAGCTATAGCGGTCGTATTAATGTTGGGGACCAACATTTTAGAGGGCGGGGGAATGTGTAATCTACTAAAAAGCATAAGCTACTAAACAAATATCACCCTGTCGCAAGTTTGAACTTGAACTTGGAAATTGTTATATAAACATTAAAGGCAAACTGTAAACAACGCGAGCAATCAACGGGAGCGACTTTGAACCTTATGCATGCAATGATCATCACTTTGTTTTATATAAATACGCTACCGAACCCTCAGTTCGGCAGACTTAGTCTCACCTCCAGCTCCCAAGGTTAGTCACTTGACGACTGCCTCCTGGGTTCTATCCGCTCCTAAAGTTAGTCATACGACTGCTTTAGGTTCCATTCCTTTCCTACCCAACCTGGTACCGGTTAGCCACTTGACGACTGCTAGGGCCAGGGGTTGCACAACCTCCATAGTAAAGTCTTGACAAGAAGTTTGTCAGAGTGTTTAGAAAGACAAGTGTCTAAATAGTCAGTTAAAAAGTTTAGTGAAATCTCTTAGTGCTCTTAAATAAAACCCAACCCTTAAGAAAAACTATAAATTATAAGACAGTAAACAAAGACCTATAAACAGTACCTCAAGTCGAGAAAACATGCGCACCGTAGTAATCGGGTATAATAGAATCTCATTTTTCTGACCAATAATTGTTGTTAAAGTTTTATCGTTAATACATTGTTATTGTTATAAACTAAACGTGCTTACTTTATCATCTCTTCTTACCCCACGTCACGCGATCCCGGTCTACCTCAGTTACCCCCCGGCACGCTAAACAAGGCGTCCTCACGAGTAGAACATCCAGTGGTAGATTAAAGGAAGTATTGAGACCCCGCCATTGTACTAATCGCGACGAGGCTCTTCTCTGAGAAGTTATTCTTTAAATAAACGCGCTACCCCCTAAGCTACTCGTGACAATATTACCTACTTTGTAAATGGTTTGCCGTCGATAAATAAATAAATATCAAAAAATATTCCTCTTTTAAAAACTCCTCTGCAAGACTCCCTATAGCCCAAACTTAAAATTATGCGAATAGCTCGTTTTTGACTAACAAATATACTTGATAGATTTCCCAACCCCTATATCTCATAACCCATATCCCAATACCGACTCCAAATTTGCATGATACAAGATTCTCATTGACTTTTCATGCATACCCAGGAATTTTGTGGACTCACTTAAAATAAAATCATGATTTAATAAATTTATTGTATCATGTATTTCATGCCTTGACCTAATTATTGCTCTAAAAATTTGCACGTTTGTTTTTTTCTGATTTAAGATAAGTAGGTTTTTCGAGAACCATTCTTTTGCCTTATTTAAATATTAATGAGCCCCTGAAATTATATTTTCCACTGAGGATTCACCTATAATCAAATTTGTGTCATCTGCAAAATTTGTAATCGCAGTGTTGGTATTATCTATAATATTACATAAATCATTGATACAAATGATAAACAAAACCCGACCCAGAATACTCTCTTGTGGAACCCCTACAAAATTCTCTTTTATATCTGATTTTACATTTTGATCACTTTTTATAATTTTTTACTATTTGTCGTCTATTGGATAGGTAAGACTCGAACCACTTATTTACATGCCCCCTAATTCCATATTTATCTAATTTTTCAATTAATAATTCTCTGTTAAGGCAATCATATGCTTTAGACAGATCAAGAAATAAACCTGCCACAATCATGTCACCTTCTTTCAACTCAAGTATTTTCCATGTAAACTGAAAAACAGCTGTGTATGTAGATCTACCTTACATTTATTACAAAAATCGAGCAGTCTTCTACACATTGCTGTTTCAAATATTTCTGAAAAGCTAGGCAATAAACTAATCGGTCTATAATTGTCATTTTTGTTTGTATCTCCACCTTTAAACAAAAGTTTTATCACAGCCAATTTTAACTGATCAGGAAATATTCCATATCTAAATGAGTTCCCAATGATATATGCCAATAGTTCTTTTAATTGAACTATTATTGGCAATTTTACTATACAAATTGGTATTTCATCATCACCACTGCTATATTTATTTTTTAAACCTTTGGCCAATTCATCTCCTTAAGAGAAGGTGGTACACAATGGAGTGACTGATTGTTATAAAAACAGAATTTAAGTCATAATTATTATAAGGTATGTCTTTTATACTATTAGGCACAATGTGAATACATTGATAATGTATTCACAAACATGACTAATCTCTTACCAGATCTCAAACAGCTTAATCTGTTTCATCTCTCAGACCACATGGGCATTCTTGGAACACTAAACCTTTCATCATTAACGCAACCCTCTACCTGAGTTTCCTTTAGACCAATTACGGACGAGGGTTTGTTTAACTTGTACAAGACTCTTGAAGCAGAGACATGGTTCTTTGTTCAGGACTGTCAATTGGACCTTGAGAGTAAATTTCTTACATTTTTACCCATTGTTGGTGATGCAATAGACTCGAGCTTTCCTTTGAAGTCTGTATTGAGACGTGATGGAGCATCAAAATTCAAGTCTAAAATTGACTGGTTTAACAATGATCTGAGAAACATGAGGGAACAATTGCATTTCATGGTGTCTCTTAACAAAACAAATAACATTTTAATGCCTAATAAAGCTGTCAATGATTTAAAAAAAAGGTGTAGATTAACATTAATAACAGCAAAAAAAGCAGCACATGATCAGTTTGTTTCACACTCTAGTAACAAACAGCAAGCAATGTGGGAAATCATAAAATCTAACTAACCAAAGCAATCTAAAGCCTCAAATGCTAACCGAAATGCAGATTACTTTAACAACAACTTTGCCACTGTGGCTGAAAAAATTTTGGAGTCATTACCTGCTTGTAACTCTCACTTTAGTGAATATCTAAATCCTACACGTGAATGTCCCTCATTTCAATTTCGTCCTGTCACTTATAATGAGATAAGATCCATTTTTTATGAATTAAAAAACAGTAATTATTGTAAAGACACTTTTGGCCTAAACACTAAAATTCTCAAAACACTAAAAAATCTACTGATTATTCCTCTAACCAAGCTTATCAACCAAGCAATCTCACATAATGTTTTTCCATAGGTTTTTAAAACAGCCAAAGTCATCCCAATTTACAAAAACAAAGGGTCACAAAATGATGAAGCAAATTACAGACCTATTTCTATTTTACCTATAATTTAAAAAATATTTTAGAGAGCCTTAAAAGCGCAAAATTGTGATCATTTTGAGACCCCAAACCTATTTTTCCAAGGGCAATTTGATTTCCGAAAGAATAGGTCGACTGTGCATGCGGTGAACCACCTTATGAAGCATATTATTGATGGTTTCGAGTTGGGACAGGATACCTTTGCTTCCTGTTTAGATTTAACTAAGGCCTTTGATTGTGTCTCCCACAACATATTGCTAAGTAAGCTTACTAAAATCGGATAAGATGGAGAAGCCACTGAAAAGAATTCCGAGGGCAACAGACTGGAACAAATTTAGGGAAAGTTTGGTAATGTCCATGGGAACTTTAGGGCAGGCTATTTCATCAAAACAAGAACTAGAAATTGAGGTGGTAAAGCTAAACAGTATAATCGTCGACTCCTATGAACAAGCGTGCCCACTTAAGAAAGCGAGCGCCAAGAGGCTGCCTTGGTGGAGTGATACTCTGGACCGTCTTAAAAAAGACGTGAGAAGATCACACCGCCACGCTTTCAGGGAAGGGCGGCAGGAGCTCGGGGATGTGTATCTGGAAGCCAGAAGGAAATTTAAAATCGAGGTCCGACGCAGCAAAAGAGACAGCTGGAGGAAAGTCTGTGGAGAGATGGAGTCTCTCTCGGACTCAGCGCGTCTGCTTAAGCTGCTGGGCTCGGAAAGACAAAAAGAGATTGGCTCTCTGAAAACAGGCGAACAATGGACGGCGAACAGAGAGGAAGCGATAGAGCTTCTTCTAAAAACCCACTTCCCCGGAGAGGTACAGACTACCAACTGGGACGAGGAACCAGAGCCAGACATGGACTGGAACCTTGCCCGCAGTGTGGTGACTGAGGAATCCATAACTTGGGCAGTGGGGGAGTTCAGTCCATATAAGGCAGGAGGGCCGGATGGAATTATACCCATGATACTGCAAGCGGGCCTTGACACGTTACTCCCTTACTTAAAGAGAGTATTCGAGGCCAGCATAGCACTAGGGTACGTTCCACGAGCTTGGAGAGCAGCGGATGTCGTCTTCATCCCCAAGGCAGGGAAGAGAGACTATTCCCATCCCAAGTCCTTTAGGCCTATAAGTCTAACTTCATTTTTAATGAAGACAATGGAAAAAATGATTGACAGGTTCATCATGGAAGAGATCTTAACTGATTCTCCTCTACATGATAATCAGCACGCCTACAGAAGGAGGAAGTCGACTGAAACGGCTCTCCATTCTGTAGTTAGAAGGGCTGAAAAGGCAATAGAAAACAAAGAAATGGCGCTAGCGCTCTTCTTTGACGTAGAAGGAGCTTTCGATAAGGCTAAAACGAAAACTATCTGTCAAGCCCTCCAGGCCAAGAGAACACCAGTTCATTTGGTCAAGTGGGTAAAAACGGCACTGGAAGACCGAAAGATCAGCGCCACGCTGGGAGAAGTTCGCGTCGAAGCCGGGGTAAGAAGGGGTTGCCCACAAGGCAACTGCCTCTCGCCACATTTGTGGTGCCTGGTGATGGACAGCCTCCTGAGAAGGTTAAATCTTGAGGGATTCTACGCACAAGCATATGCTGACGACGGGCTAGTAATGATCACGGGCAAGTTCGTGAGAACGGTCTGCGAGCGTATGCAGGTGGCGTGTCGGATAGTTCAAGGTTGGTGTGAGGAGAATGGTCTCTCAGTAAACCCAGGGAAGACCGAACTCATTCTCTTCACAAGGAAACGAAATCTAACAGGTTTTATACATCCCATACTCTACCAGACGAGACTGAGCCTAAGTCAACAAGTCAAATATTTGGGAGTTATTTTAGACAGTAAATTGACGTGGAAGGCACACGTTGAACAGGTGGTGAATAAGACAACCGCGATTATGTGGCAACTAAGGAGAACGGTAGGTAGGAAGTGGGGTTTAAAACCTTACATCCTCCAGTGGCTGTACACTGCTGTGATAAGACCGAGGATTTCCTACGGATCCGTGGTCTGGTGGCCAGCGGTGGCCAGAGCCACTAATGCCCAGAAACTGGCCAGACTGCAAAGGCTGGCTTGTTTGGGTATTACCGGAGCATTGAGAACAACTCCCGGAGCAGCACTGAACATCATCCTGGGGCTGCCGGACCTCCCGATCTGGATTTAGAGAGAGGCAATGGCGG
This sequence comes from Pissodes strobi, assembly GCA_016904865.1. Classification (NCBI taxonomy): domain Eukaryota; kingdom Metazoa; phylum Arthropoda; class Insecta; order Coleoptera; family Curculionidae; genus Pissodes; species Pissodes strobi. The sequence continues at coordinate 22,383 of MU182457.1, read as the reverse complement.
CTCACAAAAGGATGATCGACAGTGGCCTATGGCGAACGGACTACACAGGGAAAGGCCATACGACTATTGCCGCCAAAATGAGTAGGGATCTACCTTTCATTGCGACCAAAGGCAATATTCCAGATGGCAGATTAAGACTGAGAAGGAATTTCCAAGTGGAATTTCCATCAAGGGAAGAGTGGCTGTCAGGCCAGGTACGTACGCCGAGCGGCGCACACGCATGGTACACTGACGGCTCATGGATGGCTAATACACAGTCATCCGGAGCCGGTGTATACCTAGACAACACTAAATCAGGAGAAAGCACTTCGCTGGGGAGATATGCCACTGTTTTCCAGGCGGAGGTGTTTGCTATTTTGGAAGTAGCAACCAAGGCGGAAGTAACAGAAGGTGTAGAGAGTATATATATTTACTCGGACAGTCAAGCCGCTCTCAGGGCGATCCAAAGACCCAGGGCAAGCTGTAAGCTAGTTCAGGAATGTAGAGACGCCCTAGACAGATTGGCTGTGCGCAAGGAAGTAAGACTCAGATGGGGCACAGTGGCATCGAGGGCAACGAACGGGCCGATGAATTGGCAAGACAAGGCTCAATGAGCCACCTCGTCGGTCCAGAACCTGGTATGGGCTTAAGTAAAAAGCAAATCTCTCAGGAACTAAATAACTGGGCCTGGAACAAGACAAAGCACAATTGGAGAGGAAAAGAAGGATGCAGACAAGCCAAGGAAATGATTCTAAATCCTGACGGATCCAGAGCAGGGCGACTGCTAAAAAAGAGCCGAGAGGACATCAGGAACTTGGTAGGTATTCTGACTGGGCATGGAAGCCTAAACAGACATCTGCACCTTATCGGCGTGAGGGACAGCCCACTCTGCCTGAACTGCGGGACAGGGGAGGAGTCCTCATACCACTATATAGGAATTTGTGATAGGTGGAGTCGCCTAAGGAGGAAGATACTGGGAGCACCAACACTTGCTCGGGAAGATCTAAAGGATCTGGACTGGGAGGACGTCCTCACCTTTATCAAGGTGACGGGCCGTTTCAGTGCGGGCCGGGTGTTGGAAGTAGCCAGGTAGGGGAGGGCGGATCGGGGATGGTGAAAAGGGACTTATAGGCCTACTTACCGGGCTTCGCCCCCCCCCCCACCCTTACTACTACTACTACTACTACTACTACTACTACTAAGCTTACTTCCTATGGCTTCCAACCCAACAGTGTCCACATGGTAAAGTCTTATCTCTCTGAACGTTCTCAATTTGTGTCTTTCAACAGTCAACTCTCTCTTGAGGCTCCAGTGAATCTAGGTGTACCCCAGGGATCTGTCCTGGGACCGGTACTCTTTTTAATCTATATTAATGACCTCTCAAATTTTCAAAAAGATGGAGACATAATTTTGTTTGCAGATGACACAACTATTTTCAGGTTCTATGAACACAAAAAAATTGAAGACTCAGGTATAGTGGAGACTCAGGCCAATATCGAACAACGGTTCTTAGCTAACAAGCTTTGTCTGAATACAACAAAGACTCAATCAATAAACTTTTCCCTTCGAAAAGGTTTAAACAACCACCCACTTCTTGTCGACTGCCAACAAAATGTTTGTTTTTTGGGTGTTACCCTTGACACCTCACTGATCTGAGAAAGTCATATACTTGAACTGAGTAAAAAATTATCAAAATCCATCTATCTAATAAGAAACCTCTCCTTTTGTGTTTCCTTAAAGTCCCTGCTCACAGCCTACCATGCCTACTTCGCATCTAAAATGAGTTGTGCTGTTCTTGAGTGGGGCCATTCAGCTCATAAGATATTTGGACTACAGAGAAGATGCATAAGAATTCTCTGCAACCTGGCTTATAGGGATGACTGTAGACCTGTGTTTGTTCAGCTAAGATTGTTGACCCTGCCATGTCTATATATACTTGAATGTCTACTCTATGTAAAACAAAACCTTCACTTGTTTTTCACACATTCATCCATTCACTCATATCCTACAAGCAACAACATTAACCTGGTTCCAGAGCATCTGAGGCTTTCAAGAGCGAGAAGTGGTACCAACTTTTATGGAATAAAATTTTTCAATGTGCTTCCGTTGTATGTTAGGACTCTTAGCCATGAAGAATTTAAGCATAAAATTAAAGATTTTCTAAAAACCAGTGCCTTTTATTCTTTTGAGGAGTACTTGGGCTGTGACTTTTCTAATTTATAAAAAAAATCTATCGTTGCTTTTAGTATTATGTAAGATGTTTTAAACTATGTTGAGTGTTCGTGTTTTAATATTGACATGATTTTGTATTTTATCCTTAAATTTTAGTTAGAGTATAAGTTTTTTGATTAGGGTGTGCAACTTTAAGTGTTGTAAGTATTAATTGTATATTTATGATAGATTGATCTATATTCTTTATTTACTTTTTTTCTGACCTGTAAAAACGCTTTGCATGATATTACCAATAAACTTTGAATTTGAATTTGAATATACTTTTAAACAAAAAATAATTTCTTTCTGTATCGCTAAAGATTCTTCTATATCTATATGTACAAGCAATCTCACCACTCAGTAAAAAAACAATTTCCTGTGCCATGTGATCTGAAATATGATTTTCAAAAACCGTGCTTTGCCATTAGTCAATATTTGTAAAGATATTATCTATACAGCTTTTCTAACTAAAACAGAGTTTTATCCACAATACCGAAACAGAATATATGCACTCGACGCGCGTTTCGCTAATCATGTTAGCATCATCAGGAGATGAATAAAACTGACAGTTTTAATCATCCCCTGATGATGCTAACATGGTTAGCGAAACGCGCGTCGAGTGCAAATATTCTGTTTCGGTATTGTGGATAAAACTCTGTTCTAGTGCATGTTGCCGAAGGTTCCAAACCCCAACGTAGTATACAGCTTTTAAAATTTTCAGTTATACGTGTATTTTCAAAAGTAGTTAGGACTCACTAAAACGCTATTTTAATTCCAAAAATCAGTGTACCTGTAATTTTGAGCCACAAGTGCACCATTTTGTAATGGATTAATCTTCTGTCGAAATTATAGTTCTGAAGTAGCTGGGGTGTGTTTTCCCCCTTTTTCTCTTTTGGTCAACCCACATTGGTGAGTTTCTAGATGTAAACTAGATTGTTGTTTAGACCAACAAAATAATTTGTAAATTTTAGATAGTCCTGAAGAAGAGATAACATAAATCTCGAAAGCTTGATATAACAATAAAAGGGTTCCCTTTAAATTAGGCCTTAAATATTGTGAACTAATTAAAATCATTAATTAAATATAACCCTGTCGCAAGTTTGAACTTGAACTTGAAAAATGTTATATAAACATTCACTGTTAATTATAAACAATTTGAGCGGTCGACGGGAGCGACTTTAATCCTTAATGATGCAGTCATCAGCATTTTGTAACATATAAATACGCAGGCAAACGCCGAGTTAATCAGACTTTCGGGTCTCTC
>MU182457.1:3715-18919 GCA_016904865.1 Pissodes strobi | reverse complement strand
CTTACCTTATAAATATCAGAACAAATACCTAAATAAAAGACAACCCGCTCACATAAACTTTATTAATAAAATAGTGACGTCGCTTGCTAGACAAACTTTGAACTAAGCCTCCCTCGAGAAGACATGCATTTCATATTAATTGGGTATAGTGTAAACTCTTAATTCATCTATAATCTTAAACACGCCTTTATTAGTATACAGTCTAACCGTTGTTAAGTTTGTTTGTAAATAAACTTGTTATTGTTTTTATCGATGTGTCTCCTTTATTATCTCTTCTCAACTTGACGTAGTGCGTTCCTAAATCTGAGTTACTCTCCTACACGCTAAGTAAGGCGTGTCGTCACAGATAAAAAATACAAGTCGTGACAATATAACTAGACTGCATACCCAAGAAACCTACTTTTGAAAAATCTGATGACTGATGACATTCGTTGACTCCAATTCTCTCACAGTTTTAGTGATTTAGTGTTGATCGATTACTCAAATTCTTTTGACTACTATTTCAGGAGATATTTTAGATTTTCTAACAATGCAATGAAATTTTATTCTTCATAAATAGCTTATTCAAAAGTGACCCAAACTATATAGATGCTATTTACTTACATATTGCGAGGATCTATTTTGTCCTATCTTAACAGTAATAAAACCTATTAATTCAGAATTTACTAAAACATTTTAGGAAATGAAAGGTTTCGTAATATCATTGAATGCCATAAAATATCGTGATCACCTAATTTAAACACAATTCCAATAAATTAGAATGGATAAAGGGTATTCATTCTCTAATGAATATTTAAATCGTATTATTAACGCCTAAAACACATGAACTTCATACAAAATCATTCAACTTAATTAAGCTTTTAGTTTACATTACATCCTTTCAAATACAGATTTAGTAGATGTTTCATCTATTTAGCAATTTACTGAATAATTATGGAAATATAATCATGACGAACATTGCAAGTGTATACATCGAAACCCTTTAAACAATTGGCAGGTAATTATCTATTTTAAATGTAGTTAGAGCTTTCACGTTCAAAACAAAACCATGAAAAGCTATAGAAAGGATTCTAATGATAAAGTTGTAAATGTTGCTTTTTAGTTACTAATCGAGCATGATATAATATGTGATATAACTTTGCCTGACTTATAAGGCTCATTATACATCCATTATTTCCATAATCTGATGACATATGGCGCTCACATTTTATGCGACGCTGAAGCCAAGCAAATGCCCAAGGCGTTATTATGTTTCATTAGGTAAACATCCTCTCAGATACAGATTTAGTAGTTGATTAATTTAATAACGAGTTGTTTACTGACATCATTATGATCGACCTAAAGCAGTATTTCCCCATACTTTTAAACGATACGACTCATTAATTTTGAAAAAGACGTATGACCTACTGCTGGATTCGAACCAGTAGATTCAGTATTAATCAACTACACTAAGAAGATCACTGTGTTCTGCCGTACCATCAAAGTACTATCATCTTAATCCGATGTAACTCATAGGAGTTGTTGATTGTGATATAATATTGGAGATTCCAATAAATCTAATACTGCCATACATGGATTTCGGAATAATGTGGGAAAAATATCAATTACATTCGCTCCTCTTTAAGATATAGATTATTTTTGTGAATGAGAAAATGAAAAACTTTTCACTCATGGACCTCTTTTCAACTTTGACTAGTTAGTTTTCATTCCTAGTTAGTTTAAATTTTTGAAAAACTGCAATGACTATATTTAGTATCAACTGTTTCTTATGAAAAATAAAGTAAATAAAAAAATCCCGAATAATGAACCTATTTCTTTCCCAAAACCTTCAAAGGAGTTCATTTGGCTCGGAATTTATTGAATGCGTGTGAAAGCAAATTTATATTATTTCGCTCTCGGTCATTATCTAAATATTGTGAATACTGTAAAAGACCGCATGAGCCCTCGAATTTATCTTTACACAATAGAGTAGGCACTTAAAAAAGAACTTTTATATTCCTATGGTTTCATTTGTTGCGGAGAGGTCCGTAATCGATATGCGACCGGAGTAGTGAATAAACGAGAGTGAGTCCTCACGGAGGACGCAATTTATCGCCTCCGTGAGGGCTCTCTCTGGTTGGGTTTTGAGGAGTCTCACTCGTAAGGAAATAAGTTTGTGCCGTCCTGTAAAATGTTAGTTCTACTATTAAGATACACATAAGTCTGGGTGTTGATTCACTCTGTAATGTAACCTTGTTCAATTACGCCTCGGTATAACCTTGATACATGTCGACACTCCGCCTACCGAGGACGTTCTCCCACCATGAAACAAGGTGTTACCTTTGGTATAACCTTGATACATTTTGTACGTAACCTTAAGCTTTCATTCCCCACTTAAACAGTTATTATAAAACTAGCAGCTTAGGGTTCAAAACTTTAATTCAAAATTTGTACAGGTAGATAATGGTGAATACAAGAAAACGAAAAAGAAATAGTGGTTCCAAAAAGCAAGTGGTGAAAAAATTAAAGTAAATAACAAAAATCCCATAGAGGAACAGTTTGTAGAAATTTGTGTTCCTAAGTCTGGTAATCATAAGTGCTGCTTTCAGTGAAGAAAGAAGTTTTGATATTAGCAATACAAAATGGATGCTATTAGGGATGATGTAAACATCCAGAGAGTTTTGGACTTTCTAAATGTTAGAGATTTTGGTTCAATAGACATCGAAAAATTTCAATCTATAGGTGACCATGATGTCAACAATTTTATGCAAATCGAAGCAGAACTATCCAATCCAGAAGAAATGGAAACGGATGCAGAAGATGAATATGCTGATGGAAATGTGGTGTTCCTTGAAAACTATAATGAGGTTGGTTTTTTGACCGAGTGTTTTGCATAACGCAGAGTTATGCTGTTGTAACAACATTTCCGGATAGAGAAAATCATATATTGTGTTATTTTTGTTTTTCACTTCATCTCAGTTTTTTTCAAAATTCTACTATTCATAAACATGTTCATACCCACTATAAGAGGAAAATTGTTCCAGATCATTGTATCATATAATCATACCAAACGCTTGTTTATATTGTAATGTTACTAATGTAGTTTTTGATATTGAGGTAAACATTCATATTCCTATAGTATCGTATTAGATAAGCTTATTTTAATCGTTTTCTTGTATTTACTATAAAAAATAACCTATACAAATTTTGAATTCCAGTTAACTATTATTGAAATGGCATAGTAGTTATTTGAAAACCAACAATAAAATTTGGCAAAATAATTTAAATATTTTTATTTATCCTATTGTAATGTTACTAATGAATTTTTTTAATAATGATGCAAACACTCATATTCTTATAGTATCATATTAGATATGCTTATTTAAATAATTTAAATATCTTTTATTTATCCTATTGTAATGTTACTAATGAAGTTTTTGATATTGATGCACACTCATATTCCTATAGTACCGTTTGACTGAACAAGCGCAATTTGTTTATGTTAAAGGAAACGAAAAACCAGATTACCTAAGAAAATATTCCAGCAAACCAGTAATTGAATTAGACGAACAACCAATTTTAATTGCTTCAACACCTAAATGTTTTTATCATTCAAAGTCACCATCTATGTGTGCGCTTTCAAATGTGTTTTATATTCATAATATTTTTTTTATGAATGATTAAAAATAAATAATTTTATTTAACTTTGTTTCATTAAATACATTTCATTTCTCACATATAAATTTCCTAATACACACATACATTCTTATAATATAATTTTAACATATTAAGTCCCAATACAAAGTTTACTCTGTCTTTGGTCTTTAAGAACTCGTTACACACTTGTACGCCTTTTTTACAAAACTCAGCATGTTGCATATAGTTCTCATACCACAGTATATCTTGAGCTTCAGCATCATTTCCCGCAAGTGCATAAAACCGCGAACAGGCTTCCGACATCAGAAAGTTTTCATAAAGATCTATCGCAAAGTTCTCCATTTCTTACACAAACACTTCAAATTGAAGTTCTCCCAATTCTTCTTCTGCTAATTTTATCACATCTAATATAGTTGGATCTCCTATATATTTCTTCAAACTAACCACTTCAACAAAAAATGCCAATTGTTTCAGTTCAACTACAAACTGCAATACATTGAAATTTTCGAAGTGTTGAGCACAAGCGGACGCACCTTTCGAATAATGTTCTGCAAACTCACAATAAAAGTCAACATATTCTGGTCTGCTATGCATAGCATTATAATAAATATCTGAAGTTAATTGGCTAAATTCTTCATGCAACTTTTTCACAGCCTCATCCATAACTGTTAATGTATATAACTGACAGCGACTGAATGATCGTAAGTATCAATGTTTCTTATAAACAGAAAATTCCCTCTTATTATCACATTGATGTTCTGGGAATGATATAAACTACTTAATTATCTTCATCATTATTATCACCATCTAGAATATTTTCAAAAATATCTACAATTGATTTAGTTTCTTTCACAATAGCTCTTTTTTGATTAGTATATTTTATATTAATGTAATCACAATGACTTCTACACAATGGGCAAACATCCTTCCTTTTTAACCATTCTGTTAAGCAATCTAATCAAAATTTGTGTTCACCAATTTGGTGTGCAAATGATTTCTTTTTCCAAAGGATTGAACCAAATAGAACATTCCTCTTTCAAGTGCACTTCATTTTTTTTTGGACCAACTGTTTCCGAACTAACTATTTCTGAATTGACTCTCTTGAGTACTCGATTTCTCAGTTTGAGTTCTTCCATAGAAAACTAAACTGTGAAATGAAGAAACATACAGAACTGCTGGTTTTAATATGTTTATTTAAGAGGGAAGGGGAAAAGTCAGGGTCGGTTGAAAGTCGATGTAACGCAAGATCAACATATATGTAGATAAGGATGGGAAATATATTAATTACATGATGAGAAAGACTCCTCAGTAATCAAAAGAGAGAGAGCCCTCACGGAGGATGAGGTAATTATTTCCTCCGTGAGGACTCACTCTCGTTAACACACTACTGACCGGAAAGAGGCTTAGTTTATCACCGGTAATTTTTATCTCAAGTGGGATTAAAGGCAAAATTGATGATAATTATATTAAAATGAAATATCACATTTTATTCGATGAGTCGCTATCTAATTTTCTAACTTAGTTTTTCATATTTCATATTTAATCAATTTCCATTAGAGTTTTCAAGCACCTTTCTTTAAAACAACTCAAATGACATACCCAAATAAGAATTATTGTGTAGAATTACATATATGCTGGTAATATCATATTTCTACAAAATTGGTAGGCTTTGGTAGGAAGGGATACATTTTTTCCTATAGAGATAACTAGATTTACATTTAGATTTTGTTATATTCACTGCCAGAGAATATCGATACGAAAGTGAGAATGGGGGTGAAAAAGTAACTTCTTTTCGCATACCTATAATGAAATTGTTGCTTATTCGAAACCAAATTATTATTTTTCCAAAACTAAAATAGATTTCCCTTTGTCTTCCATCTGATTATTAAGTCTGCTTAAACTCTGTCAAGAGCCACGAACTGTAGAAATTATTAATATGAAAAAGTCCGTGCCTCCTCTTTTTGCAAATATTCTAAAGCACTATAAGTAATAAATCCTAATCGGCGTCGATTTCGTTTTACAATTTATAGCCTGTTCGGAATTGTGGTGGAACGTGATTTGTTTTATAATATTAAGGCTGGACCTAAACTTGCGAAGCAAGAAACCCGGAAATAAGCTATTTTATCGAGTAAGGTTGACAACCAGTCGGTTATATATTTCACAAGCTTATATTAGAATGAAAAAATTGATGGCAATGGATTCGATAAGAATACGGGGCGTTAGATTCGATACTTTTACGATTTAGATACATGATTATTTGACAAATATTAACTGTCCAAAGGATTTTGAAATATTTTGATTACCGAAATTACAAAATCATGCCGCTCCAAAAATTATCCGAAGCTGTTTCTTTACTGACTTAATAGAACAAAGGACTGCAGAATATCAAAGTCAAAAAATGCTTTATTATCATAGAATATTTTACAATTCTGTTGACAAAGCTGAAATTATAAAGTAAATGAACAAATACCTACGTAATTAAAAGAGAATGTTAAAATGTAATTAAATCATATATAAAAATGTGGTGTTCAATTAAACGTTAAAAAAGAAAAGCAAGCATTAAAAGTGTTACACAGTTATAGGACATATACCACCTACATACAATATATTAGTATATCTAGTTTACAACAAATTATTTACATCTATAAGATACAATTTTACAACACATACATACATCTACTTAAAGGGAGACAATCCTTCTCCAAAATGCATTACTGAGTGCTGAAGTGTGAAGGAGAGAAGGGTTGGAAAAAAAGAAAAAAAACCCGGACTGCTGGGAGCTCAAAACCTATCCTCCAAAAACTCATTTACAGTATAATATGACTTACTCAAGAGAATATATTTAAGTTTACACTTAAAATCTGTAAAAGAATTAGCTTCCCTTAATGTTCTTGGAATATGATTATACATCTTCCGGACATTATATATTATTGAGTTTTTTATAAACGTTGTGTGTGGTATAGGTGTTGGTAAACATCCTCTCTGCCTTGTGTTATTTGCTGTGAGTACTAGATGTGCAGACCTTTTATACAACAAACAACATGTCTCAAAGATGAACAGAGATGGCAAAGTCAACAACTTGTGTTTTTTAAATAGGGGTTTGCAGGATTCCCTTGGATCTGCTCCACACATTCTTCTGACAGCTCTTTTTTGCAATACAAACACTGAATGCAACAGGCCCTGGCAGGCGCAACCCCAAAACACTATCCCATACCGCAAATGAGACTCGATTAGAGCGAAGTAAGTCATACGGGCAGTTGCAAAATCCAGGTTTTTAGAAACTATGCTTAGTGCATAGCAGCCTGATGATAATTTACCTAATAGTTTTATGATGTGATTTTTAAAAGTCAAGTTTCTATCTATCAGCACACCAAGAAACTTTGATACATCACTACATGAAGCTTCGTTATTATCCAAAATGACTGGTTAAGGCACACAATTAAAATGCATGATGTTTGTCTCAGAAAAGTTAAAGGATAACTGGTTAGCATCGCACTAGTCCTTAATTTTTTGAACATCAGATTCTATGGTACGCATTAAGGTATCTGTGTTACGATGTGTCCATAAAATAGTTGTGTCGTCTGCAAATAAAGTAATAAGTTCTTTTATGTCTGTGTTTACAATATCATTAATGTATATTAAAAATAGGATGGGTCCCAGTACCGATCCCTGTGGAGCACCTGTCAAATTGTATTTAAGTCCTGAATCAACATTTCCCACCCTCCCAGTCTGCCGTCTGCATGATAAATAAGACTCAAACCAAAGCAAAGAATTGCCTCTAAAGCCGTAATGGTCCAACTTTTGCAGCAGCACTCTGTGATTCACACAATCAAAAGCTTTGGAGATATCACAGAATACTGCCGCAGCAAAGTCCCCCTCATTCAGACGTACATATAGTTCGCTAAGAAAGTGAAAAACAGCATCTGAGGTACTTTTTTTCGATTGAAAGCCAAATTGATTGATATTGAGTAGTTTTTTGCATTCCAAAAAAGATGTAACCCTATTCTTCACTAACTTTTCCACTATCTTGGAGAGTGTTGGTATGAGGGCAATTGGCCGAAAGTGTTCTGCCTTGCTGGGTTCATCACACTTAGGAATTGGAACAATTCTGGAAATCCTCAGACATTCAGGGAAGGTGCCTGTCAGAAAGGAATGGTTGATTGCCTCAGGCTAACCAGAACACAATCCGGTAAATGCTGAAATATCCTCAGTGAAATCCCATCCCAGCCAGTGCTAGTTTTGTTTTTTATTTCCTTAAGTGCCTGTCTCAGTTCATTCTGGTTTGTCGGAGCAAGATAAAATGAATCAGAACATTTGTCTTTTAAGTGGTCAAGAGGATCAGATGCAGACTTTATATCCCTTGATAACCTTTGTGAAACATTGCAAAAAAAGTCATTAAGAACTTCAGGCTCGAGAGAATGCTTAGAGCTCTTTTGTTTAGTTTTTCGCGGAGTTGGTTGACAATATTCCAGCATTCTCTTTGTCTATTTGAAGAAATAATGATTCTTTTTCGATAATTCTTTTACTCGTCTGTAGATTTTTCCACAGTTGTTAAAGTAGGCCATAAAAAACATTATTGATGTAGAATTTTCGGATAGTGTGAAAAGATAGTAAATTCTTGGATGCAATTTTTATTCCTTTGGTAACCCAAGGCTTCTTAGCCTTAGATTTGATTTTCAGGTTCCTTATGGGGAAACATTTTTCAAAAATTGTGCTCAAATAATTATGGAAGTTAGACAAGGTAAAGTGGTCAGTTAAAGCCGTCCAATTAGTTTGACGTTGTTGTGTAAAATTTGTAAAATTATGTTTCGAAAAAATTCTTCCCCGCCTCCTAGCACACCCAGTTTGCCTCCCACACTCACACAAATCGAATTCTATTTAGTAAAATATTATGTATAGACGAGGTAACTTTTATCGTGACAAGGACCTTCACTAGAACAGATTACCATACAGTCATTAACACTAATAAAATTTAAAAATTAAACCAAGTTAAACCTTACATATTATCTTAAACTGTTGAATTATATAAATGAGCGATTAATAACAGCATTTATTGATTTGCCGGTAGAAAACTCTTATGATGGATTTTGAGTTGTACAACTAGATTAGCATATTCCATATCCCCAAATGGTTACTTCTCGTTTCTTGAATAAAATTAGAGTGGGCCATTTTATTTTATTTTATTTATTTATTTATTATAAACGTTAGTAACATTTTAAAGTATTACAGAAAAATTCTTATCCTAAGATTTTCTTACGAACTAAAAATTTAAACCTAGATTTACTAGTATCAAAAACATCAATATGTTCACAATGTTTATTTATGTGCATTGAAATTCTATTTATTGGGCTAAACAACATATACCATGTACGACAGTTGGGTATATGAAGAAGAGAATGATTACGAGTCTGTCGAGCTGGGACATGAAGGCCAAATAAAGACACGCATTCAGGGCTTTTAATGAAGCCATTAAGAACATTAAAAGCAAAACAGACATCATAATATTCTCTTCTTTTGCTGAGCTCAGGAATATCAAGGTATATCATAGTTTGCTCAACATTAAGTAAAATACCTTGACACAGTAATTTGTATTTACAATATTTAATAAATTTGTATTGTACCATCTCTAGGCGGTTTGCATGTACCTGATGGTGACCAAACAATGTTTGAGAATTCTAACAGTGATCGGACCAAAGAAGTGTACAAAGTTTTGACTGCAAGTATATTCATAAAATCCCCACTACCTCTTTTAATGAATCCAAGCATTCTATTAGCCCTCCCAATGATACTGTCGAAGTGATCCGTAAACGTAAGCTTTGTGTCAAGGTAAACACCAAGATCTTTGACTACAGATACTTCAGAAAGAGTGGTAGTATTGACAATATATTGAGCCTGTATTGGTTCCATTAATCTGCTAAAGCGCATAAAATAACACTTGGACACATTTAGATACATGTTGTTTTTAAGACACAATTGGAAATTGTATTCAGATCAGTTTGTAATATAATTAGGTCTTGTAAAGATTTTATTTGACGATAAAGTTTCAAATCATCAGCAAACAGCAGGATAAAGGATGTTATTAAATCAATTAAGTCATTAATAAATAGACAAAACAAGAGAGGACCCAGGTGCGAACCCTGAGGCACACCAGAAGTTACCTCAATGACTCTAGATAAAAAACCATTTAACTTCACCTGCTGTTTTCTATTAGATAAATACGACTCTAACCATGAAAGCAAAGGTCCCGATATACCATAATGAGAAAGCTTATTTAATAGAATTTTATGACTGACTTTGTCAAAAGCTTTACTGAAGTCTGTGTAAATTGCATGCACCTCTGTGCCATTTGCAAAACATTCATTTATATAATTAATGAAAAGAAACAAATTAGTATCTACAGAACGACCCGAAATAAATCCATGTTGTAAGGTTGTAATAATATTGGTAAAAACCTCGGCTAAAATTGTCTCAATACAGTGTTCAAACAGTTTAGGTATAGCTGATAAGATACTAATTGGTCTGTAGTTTTTGACATCGTTCTTTGAGCCAGATTTAAAGATAGGACATACATATGACAATTTCCAGACCTCAGGAAAGATGCCAGAGCTCAAAGATTTCTGAAAAATATGGTATAAAGGAAGATATAATGAAGATGAACAGTATTTGAGCACCTTGTTAGGAACCCCATCAGGACCCGGACCCACAGTGACGTCTAAATCATTCAACGATTTCTCAATATCAACAGCGTTCAAGGAGACCTTGGAAATGTGAGAAGATTCATAATCTTTGTAAGTGCTTTGGTCTTGTATTGAGACATCGATTGGATTATACACTGATGCAAAAAAGTCTGCAAATAAGTTGGCTATTTCAATACCATTTGATGCACTTTCCGCATCAAGAGACATCACTGAAGGAATAGATCCATGGTTGGTCTGAGAACGCACAAATTTCCAAAAGGTTTTAGGATTATCATTAATGCTACATTCTGCTTCAGTTATGTACCTTTTATAACATTCATCAGTCAAAGTTTTGCACTGCCTACGCAATAAGTCGAAAGTACAATATTCAGCTGGGAGGCCTGATAGTTTGTAAGTTTTATGAGCAGTCTTCTTTTTAATAATAAGAGCTTTTAATTCGTGTGAAAACCATAATGGAAAGTTGCTTGAATGGTGCTGTTTAATGGGTACATACATATCAAAACAGTCAAAAAGAACACTATAAAAATTACTTACAGTTACTTCTAAGTTTTCATCCATAATATCAGACCAATTGACGGATAAAAGGTGATTATTTATTAAGTTAAAGTTAGCAGAATTAAAGTCGTAAAAGTAAGTATTTGAATACTCTAAGTATTTGGTATTTTTAGACTCAACAATTATTTCTAAAGCTGGATGGTACAAATCACACTTAACTAGTCCTAAACATTTATTGATTGAGACAATATTGAAATTTGCAAAACACAAATCAAGAATTGAAAGATGGTCGTTTAGTATACTATTGTATTGAGATAGACCCAAATAAGCAGTATAGTCGCACAATAAAGTTTCCTTATCAGTTCTTACGTTACTGGGTTTAAGACCTTGATAATCATCGGCACATGACCATGAGATACCCGATAAGTTGTAATCACCCATCACAAACACATTATCAAAATCTTTACATGCAGATGAAACAGATTTGAGATGATTCTCTAAGTATGATATGCTTACATATGAAGGAATGTAAACACACCCAACACAGTAGGTCAAATCACCGCACTTAACCGATACCCACGTTTCTTCAAGCGTTGGATTGGTAACTGGAAGTCGGTGCGACATCAAACGACGGTCCACCGCCAGGAGAACTCCACCTCCAGAACTTTTAGCACTGTTATCACTGTTTCTGTCAGTCCTGTACACAACATATCTTTGATCGAAGAATTCAGCATCTTGGATGGTTGGATCCAACCAGGTTTCAGTAAGTGCAATAATCAAGTATGATTCAGTTAAAACAGAGAGAAAGAAGTCCTTTAGTTTTGTTTTAAGACCTCTAACGTTTTGATATATAATGGAAATAAAATTTAATTCGGTATTCTTTCCATGTCTAGTTGTCGAAAATTTGCTGCATTGGGAGGTCTAATAGAACGACGTGGGCGGATCTCTTTGACTGCTGTGCCAGCGGGCCACAGGTTAGGATCCAGCAAACCTTTCAAAAGTGACTCCTTTACACCGACCTTGAATGAACTGACATCCTCATTTCTATCCAACAAAACGCATTGGACATCCTGTATACATAACTGATTTTTAATGTACTCAGTGATTTGCTGTTCGGTAGTATTCGGGTCGCACCTGCCGATATAGAGCCATTGACGACGTTCACCCGCTGCAAACACTTTATCATTAGTGCTGGTGCCAATAATGATTGGTTGCTTGCTAAGTCGGTCTGGTTTAGCCTGAAGATTGGAATTTGAACCATGCTTACCCTGGTTACTAGGACGGGCCGGTTTTAAAGCTGCTGCAGGTTTAGAGATTAACTTTCTGCTAGTTTCAGGTTGAGCAAGATTTATATATTTGTCAAGAGTGTCCTGGGTTGAGGCCTGCAGTGATGCATGTGAAACATTTTGCACAGACACTGGCTCCTTGGTTTTAGGATCAGATTCAAGAAGTTGTTGTAGCTTGATTTCAAAACTTGATAACTTAGATTCAAGCTGCATGTTCTTAATCTCTAGCTCATAGATCCTTTTTTCATGGGCATTAGAATCAAGATTTGCATTGACCTGCGTTGGAACACCGAAAGCCTCAAGCTTGGAAGTGAGCGAGTTGGAAATGGTTTCACAAAAAGTCTCACATACGTTTTTTAGTTGAGATTTCGCATCATTTAACCAATCTGTAGATAAGACTTGTGGTTTCGTAACATTGGGTAGACAGGACTCACAGGCAAATAGCATAATTCTAGACTTCATTTGTGTAACCTGCGCTTCAGATACTGTGAATTTGGAGCAGGACAAGCAATGAGCATTATTACAAAAATCACAAATGATTTTGAATTTAATTTCTTTTTCTGAGAGGACAGCATTACATTTGGAACATGACATCATTAAAAGTCTAAAACTTTTAAATTCGTTGGAAAGACCAATAAGTTCCAGCACTCTCAACTCGTTGGCTAAAAAATGCGTGGTACTGATAAGCTCGTAAATATAAATATTTCGTTTTTTGTGGCCTGGAATTCCAAACTGTTATTGTTCGGATTTTGGTATTTCTATTGTTCTACAAAGAAATTGCGGTAAACAAGTACAAATTGTAATGTGACCAAAAAGAATAAGACCAATGTGTAAACATTCACAAGATGCACTGCTAGTGAAAAAATCAGGAAAATTAACACAGGTTTACTATTGATAAACAGAGAAATTCGCGGAGCAGATATTCGCGGTGCGACCGTGACTCGACTTATTTCTATACGGAATGGCATTGCCATGTTGACATCCTAAGTCCACAAATATAGACTATTTTACACATGATAAATATTGAAATATTCTAAAATATAATGTATATATTATATACTTTCAATGTAGAAATAATTAACGGGTATTCAGCCAATAAGGTTTATTAAAAGATTATTTGTTTTGCATCCAAGCTTTCGGTCAGTATATCGTGACCTTCTTCAGGGCAATTTTTTTTTTATATACTAATGTACAATATATAATAATTTTGTGGCAACTTACAATCAAAACTAGTTAAATTCAATTTTGGCAGTTAAAACATTTTAAAAATATTGTAAAAAATTTGGTAAAATATTGGAATATCTTATAGAGCTACATAAAATGTCAAAGTCAATCTACTTTGCTTCAAAATAAATAATTTACAAGGTGTTAAAAGAATACTTGATATTAATTTAATAATAATGGCAAGATGTATTGGTATAAAATTATCGATTATTTAGTGATAATATATAAGAATAAATTGAGCTTAAATCATCAATTTCAGTTCTCTTATTCATAGAATTTGTTTTATTTATTTCGACCATTTCCAAAAATAACATTTTATTTAAATTTCTTTCTTTATGGAGAATTTTAATTTCATTAAAGTTTGGTATGTGATCAGTAATATATGCTTGTTCAGATAAAGCTGAAGTGTTTTTTTGAAGTCTTATGTCACTTTTATGTCCAGAAATTCTAATTTCAGGATTTTGTGATGTTTGTCCAATATATTTTTTATCATAATTATTACATGGAATTGAATACACTAAATTTGAGTAATTTAAAGCAATAGTTTTATCTTTTAATTTTGAATATAAATTACCAATCGATTTAACATTTTTTAGCGCTAATTTTACAGGTTTATTTCTAAAAATGTGTATTATTTTCGGAGTAAGTTCCTTGATATATGGAAAAGAAGCATAATGAAAATTTAAAATATCATTATTTATGTTATCATGAATAGTATTGTTGATGTTATTAATTCTAATGTTAAAAAGCAATTTTTTTTAGAAAATTTAATGGATAACCATTATCTACAAGGATGTCTTTAAGTTTGTGTAAATTTGTATTTATTAAAGTAGGATGCATAAGTTTATTATTCTATTTTTTAAAGCTAAAACTAAATTAATTTTCATTTCATTACTATGATAAGAAAAATTATTTAAATTGTTGGAATATTAACAAAAATTAATTCCAAATCTTCTTAGTTTTAGGTCATCGCCTTCTCAGTATGTTTATATTAAATCACGATGGCACTTCATGATGGGCTTATGAATATAAGTGCTGTCTAAACGTTATTGGCCCTGTGTGGTCTGAATGTTTTCTTTAAGGCATATTTTAAGATATAATTTCGAGAGCAGTCAGTAAGTGAATCGGATTAGTCGCATTGAAACCTTCTGCGTGCATTTTAGTAAAAGTAATTAAAACAGTTTTCTTGCAAGCCAATTCCATTGTGTTTTATTTCACCCATAATCCGACAGGTTATGGGCCCAGGCATTGCATTGGCTTAAAATTCGCGAGTGAATTAATAAAAGACTTGGGTAAATAGTGAAAAACATTTATAAGTGACTTTGTGAAAAATTAGGATAATGGAGAATAAAAGTACAAGAAGAAACATTAAACCGTTTGATGGTGATAAGTACGGTGTGTGGATGTTTTGAGTTAGAGCGCTTTTATCTGAACTTGACGCCATAAAAGTGATAGACATTGAAAGACCGAATCCGGTAACCGAGGAGTGGCTCAAACTAGAGCGTCTCGCGAAAAGTGTTTTAGGAGTACCTGTCAGACTCATTTCTTGGTTTTGCCAAAGAAGACAGTACTGCCAAAGAAATTTTACAAAGTTTGGATAAAATGTATGAACGAAAAAGTATAGCGTCTCAGTTGGCATTGCGAAAAAGACTATTAAGTTTAAAACTACAAGGTGATACTTCGCTGATGCAACATTTTACAGTGTTTGATGATTTGGTTGCCGAACTATTAGTAACTGGAGGAAGCTGATAAAGTGTCACACCTACTATTGACACTTCCAAACTCCTATGATGGCGTAATAACTGCCATTGAAACCTTATCTGAGGAAAATTTGAGTTTAGCTTTCGTCAAAATACGATTACTCG
>MU182456.1:386249-400024 GCA_016904865.1 Pissodes strobi | reverse complement strand
GACCCTCGAAACGCATGCAATTGCATGCGTTTCGAGGGTCAACAACGGCTGGGCGAACTATAATTAACCGAAGAGATTATTACTCAATAATTCTTACCACAAAATATAGCATCTTTTGTTGCTAAATGCTGCATATGAAATGAACTTAGAATCTTTTATAGTGGCAGAATCAGACTGTTACAACTTAAATATAACAAGTGTCAATTTTTATTTGAAATTGTATTCCAATCTTGTTGCACTTAAACCAAGACAAAATGCAAAATACAATCGATTCTGAAGAAGTTCTAGATGATGTGAAGGCAGTCGAAACTGATATACGAAGCGGCTTATGAAAGGTTTAAGGCATGGTGTCAAGCAAAGTCAATCAAAAAATATAACGAAACTATCCTTTTGGCCTATTTTTCATCCTAATCAAAATAAGGAACCCGTCAACTTAGGGTCCGAGTTTTCTATGGTAAAATCGATGCCGTCTTATTAAAAAAAACATAGATATTAAACCTTATTCGAAGTTGATGGCTTTTTTAAAGCAAAATTCAGTGGGATATCGACCAAAAAAGTCAAAAGTTTTTTCCAAAGAAGACATACGCAAATTTCTGAATGAAGCTCCGCACATATAAGAAAAATATGATATTTTACTGGCAAAAATTTCACTTACAAAAACCGATAAACCAAAATCGTTTGTTATTACCAAGGGACTAGAGAGTTGCCGAAACTAAGTTAACTTTCGTAGCCGACAAGCACCTCACAAGAGACTTTATTTTTTACAAAAACAGTAAGTGTTCTGTCCAACCTGTAGGAGTAAATCTTTTTGCCAAAATTCCTTCGGAAACGCAAAGTTTTCGAATTGCTGGTCACGCATTTAAGCGTTCCTCTGCTATTTTTTTCGTCAGATGAAGGAGGAAACATGTTAAGCCTAAGTAGGAAATCATCCACATGTTGATGAATCCCTTTGCAGTAAAGTAAAAACTGCAAAAATGTTACAACCTGAATCCTCACCAAGAACAGAACAGCAAGAAGCCCAATATCAATATCAATATCTTCAATGCCAGACAACTTTGTAGGGAGGGTATTGGATGTATCTGTAAGTGAACCCCCACCATCCTCTTTTGTTGGATCAACTAGCAAACGGCACATTGACTATAAATCAATTCAAAATCAAGTGCTGTCTTCTCTTGCATCAACTAATGTTAATTTAAGAAATTGTTCAATGAGTAATGTTCATTTTAATGTTAAATCGTGTTGATTTGTTAATAAATAACTAATTATAAAGTGTTGTATATTTTACACTACTACCAAAAAGACGTACAAAAACGTGTGCAAAAAATACTTTTTTCACTAATGCAAAAAACAATTTTTGGCACTAGTGCAAAGAAGTGCCACTCTGAGCGAAAAATCATTTAAAAATTTTTACTTTTTTGAACGATTGAATAAAAACAATATTTGCCAATGGAACTTATTATCTACGGAACTTCTGGATTTGCCTATGATTTTGAGATTTATAGCGGTCAAGAAAATAGGGATGAAAATAGGCTCGTCGATTAATCAGATTTAGGTTCCTTTTTCAATGTTGTTGTGGATCTTGTTAGAAAAGTTCCTAGAAATCTCAATGATAAGCTGTACTTTGGCAATCGTTATATCAGTATTCATTCCTCTTTTAGTATACCTTACAAAAAAATAATTTTTTCATTGGGAACTGTTTGTAGAAAAAGAGTGCAAGCTGCCAAAGGATGTAGAAATCAAAAAATGGGCTCGTGGTCAATCTTGAGAGCTTATGTCCGGAGTTGTTGATATATCAATTTCCTCTGTAAGCGCAAGGCTTTTTTAAAGCAGTTACTTTGCTGTCCACTTTGTTACGGTAATTTTAACAATTCCGTAACAGCAGGTTGTTCCGAGTTCGCTTGTATTTATTTTTGGTTTGAAATAATAACTTTTCATCTTCAACCTATTTTGACTTACTGTCTAAATCGACCTGGTAGCAACAGTGTGGAAAATTCCGCATTAAATAGTACGAAAATATTAATAAATACTGCATTCTTATGTTGCCCATCAAGTTCATTTAAAACTAATTTTTTCTTTTAAATATACCAGTCGATAATTATCTAGTTAATACAAAATGAAAATTAATATTATGGGTTGAATCTACGTAAATACAGCAGTAGAATATAGTATTGAAAATTGATAAATAATTTCAAATATGCAGTTCAGATTTTATGCTTAAAGATCGGCCGCTTCGTACGGTGGAAAAAGGTGAAATATTTGTGACGACTGCGCGCGGTGCATTTTTTTTGAAATGTGATTCTGGTGGAAGATAGGACAGGATTCTTGAATCTATCTTGTACCGACGACCAGTGTGAGAGGTTGTGAGAAGGTAGGCTTGACATTTTCATTATTTTTTGCGTTAGCTGATCTTTATTTCAAGTTTTCTATACCGAAAAGTCTGTAGGCAGAATAAAGCTGCTAAGCTTGCGATTCTCTGATATCTGCCTTCTATCGTTTGACATACTACGTTGTCTTTTGCCGGGGGTATGTTAAATAAGCTCATAAATATCTGATATCTGTCTACTATCGTTTCACACATACCACGTTGTCTTTTGCCGTGGGTATGTTTTTGTCTGTAGGGCATATGTGTGATAGTGGGTTTTTGGAGCTTAACGCTCTTGGTTGTGAGAAAAAAAAGGACTTGATCCTACAAACGCAGTGTTATTGAATTTCGGATTTAGTTTAGCAACCCAACTAAAGAATCGATCAAAGTGGCCTGTAGGGTTCATATTATTTAGGTTCTAGTTAGAGGTAGCATTTCTAGAAATTAATAACCAAATATGTCTATAGTGTGGGAGACTCAGTCTAATTTTCTGTGGTATCGTTATCGGGTATTATGAGTTATATGGGGAATCAGAGTTAAGCTTAGTTAGTTATTATTCGGCCTATATAAGCATTTTATTGTCATTCGCTATTTAAAGAGCATCTTCTCAAGCTCTTCTCGGCCGTGGTCGGTACAAGATCTTAATTGAATGTTTGTTTTATTTCTCTATTTCTGTTTAAGTTTGTAATAACCTTTATTTTTAAATGGAACTGATTTTTGATTAGAAAAGTAGCTTTCAGGCCATGATTGCATTTTGATTATCTGTTTAAATTTATCGATTTCAGTTTTGTTCACACCTGATTACTGTAATTGTTTTTTTTTATTGAAATATTGTTCATCACAATCTTTCTCAGCTTTAACAGCTATTTATTTTATTTATTATTTTTAATCAGTTCACTGTTTAAGTTAAAACCATAATTATTGTCTACAGTCTAAACAATTATGTGCAAATTGGTGCAGGCACATTTAATTATATATCATAATTTTCCTTCAACGTGTTTTGGCATTTTTCAGCATTGTTAATTGAGAAGAATTATTTCTAGCTATCTCTTGCCAGTCTTTATATTAAAAGCCTAAGCTTAGACAAGCGACACTCTCCGCCAAGTTGAAACAGAGTTGTAACAACATTCTTGGTGAACGCTTTAACTGCCTTGTACTGGTTTTTCTTTCCTACTACTGAGTCCACGCGCACTCGGCCTACCAGGACAGCTTCCAGTGACGTCACAGGACAGATCCTAGATACTGCAGCAAGTTTCAGTGACACTCTCCAGGAAGCTCGGAGGAAGCATAAGGTGATTAAAGGGCAGTTATCACCAGGAAGGTTCAACAGAATTAACCCTTATTTTTGTTAGACGGAAATAGAATAAAAATGGTTTTTTTGAAATTTCTTATCTTTTATTTTGCGCTTTTTAACCACTACTACACTCGGAAATAAATTTTAATTATCATGCTTCGAATCTATACACCCTGAGTATCTTTCAGTTTATCTTTTTAGCAAATTAAAACAATAATTAAAAAGAAAGTGCCCTTATAGTTTCTTGTAACAAATTAGCTTTTATTGTAACAAAATAAAAATTGCATTTTCTCGTAAAAACTTTTGTAGGAGAAATACCGAAAAAAACAGAAGAGAGATTTGACAAAACAGTAACAAAAAGGTATCCGTTGAGTGCCCAAAGATTATAAAACAATACAATAAACATATAGGGGGTGTATACCTGCCTGATGGTTTAATTGTTCGTCACAAAATTAGATCACAAAAATGGTATTGACTTTTTTTACCGACTGACAATAATGTCATAACGGTACATGCGTGGCTGTTTTGTAAGAGGGTTGAGGGAGATACCATGAAGATTTCAAAATTTCGTGTATAAATTGCTATGGTTCTATGTAAAAGTGGTATATATCCCAATAAAAGAAAGGCGATACAAATGATCAGGTGCATATTTTCCGCGTAAAGACTCCGTAGGGATCAAGTGAATCATTGGCCTTCATGGGAAACTACAAGGCAGCGATGTAAAATGCCAGTGTGTAAGATTTTCTCTTACAAAATATACTAAATGTGGGATAGCATTATGGCATACACAAAAATCGAAATGTTTTGTAAAATTCCTTTTATAATAAAAAAAATTGTTATAACATGTTGCAGATATCATATATATATTATGCATTTATGAAAGCAAAAATCTCATGATGTAGCTTATATGCAATAAAGCTTTAAGACCAGGTAATAAAAAATGCGACAAAAGAAACTTTTTAAATACTTTTCTTTGGACATGTACTACCTAAACTACCCTAAAAATAACTCTCAGGCTAAAAATAAAAACCATACATTGAAGGGTAGCAAGTGACTTGAACCATCCTGCCCAGTCCAAAGTTTAAAACTATTAAAACTAAATAGCTAAAGATCCAAGTAACAAGACGAAGAATATAATAATTAAACTGATGTCGAACCACAAGAGAGCAATAAAGATGTTTCTAAAATGAAAATGAATGTTTGAAAACAACCTATTATGACATTCATATATTCTTCGAAAACATACCAAAACATCTATAACGCTTTTTATAACTGTGGTAGAAACATTAATATGCCTAACAAAGTTATTATTAAGCATAAGAATGTTCGATGTCTGTGGAATATATCGTATAAATCAAATAAGCACAAGCCTTTGGAAAATATGTCATCCTGAGGATATTTATATTGGGTTCTTGTGCTTCATAACAAGAGGATAGATTCTTAAAAATCGCTCGAATAAATCACCAGTCATTCGGAAATTATGTAGATAAGTTATTCAAATTATAAATAAAATTGTTGACGTTTTTACAAATTTAACATAAAAAACCCTACTGAGAACAGCGAGAACTACCTTGTCAAAGCGCCTCCTGCTGAGCGCTGGGTAATATTTGGCCTTTTTTAAATGATTTGGAAAAATGGTCCCTGTAGGTTGGGCATTTTGAAATGATACAATCATTAAGAGTTGGAATTATTATTGCCAGCCGAACCGACTACCGCTGGAGCGATCATGTGGTTTATGAATATAACAGTGAAAACGCCTTGAGTGAGACTATACTTATTTAATACATGCTATAATAAACTAAGCACCAATTTAATTTCTAAGAATGAAATTTTATCCTAATTTTAAATAGCTGTAACTTGAAAAATAAGGCATGGATTTGTTCAAAAAACAATATCATTCAAAAGGAGTAATTCATTGGTTAGTATTTATATGTTACAATCTGCTTCGAATAAATTGAGTATCAATGGTACAAAGTGGAACAACAAGTCCTGAACATTTTAACTATCTTTATACCGATGCATGAATTTTAGGGAATTGAATTACTATCGTTTTTGATATTTTTATACAGTTTTTAATGTAACTATAATGATGTAAAATCATCAAAACAATAATGGTTTAAAACAGATAAAAACACATTTAAAGGAAGTTTTTTTGTACATAAAGTTTTCGCCAAGCGTCTACATAGTAAAATTCAAAAATTACGCAGCGGATACAGAAAACATGCGGCAATTTTAATTACTAAATAATAATTATTATAGTATACACAAAAAAAGAGAAACGGTATTTTAATGCCGTCTCGGCCTGCCACCATTGCGAATGACTACACAAACTCGATTCAGCATACTCTCCACCAAATTTCTTAGAAACATTGGGGGGAATAGCCTCCCATTCGCGCCCTATAGCATTAGCGAAATCTTCCATATGAATTTGATCCATATCCGCCGACCTAGTGAGGACTTCATTCATTCAATGTGTTTTTTCCTGCTGGCGCGATGCGGACGAGCATTGGCAACAGCGAAAACATAATAATTGTCAAAATTCCTTACAAAAGGAAGGACAACCTTCAACCTCTCTTACACACCTGCCACTATAATTGCATTCATATGGTCTCCATTTAATACTACCAACTTTGCCATTCCATTTCAATTAATTCCACCCCGTAGAGTAAGACTACCTCCCACAAAAGCCACTCTCATTTTCATATTCTTATCTCTATAGCGCCCACCGCTTTCTCTCCATACCATAATTTGCCATTCACACATATTCAAATTAAATCGAGTTTCACCAAAACAAATATCTCGGCCAATCAGCTTTCCCCAATGCTGATGGCTAGGTATGACTAGGTAGAAGGTCTGCGTGATACATTTAAAATGTATAAAGGGAACCACTGTACACAATTATGCAACATCTATAGGGAATTGAAACAGATTCACAAAAATAATATCTTAAAGGCAAAAAGTTGATATTTTAACGAAATAATTCTGTCAGCCAAAAATATTATAAGAAAATGGAGCATCTAGTAATAACAGTAGGGCTCTTCCTGATATTAAAATTCAGCAGAGATATTTAACAATTACGTTATAGAAGCTCCTAAAAAATACTTCTTTGAAGGTCTTTGCAATTACCTACTACTGATGCCAATAGACCAAATATCGTTGAAATGAGTTTGTTGCATATTGTACCGGTTGAGGTGGGGGTAATCTTGAAAAAAATATCTGAAAAATACTGAAAAGGATTTGATGATGTTCCATGCTCCCTACTTAGTTACATTTTAAAATACATCAAATTTTTTCTTGCAATATTCATAAATAAATAATTTGATAAGGGCATGTTTCTTTCTCTAATAAAGCAATCTGTTCTGGTGCCTTTACATAAAACAGGCCCAGTTATAATAATATGGAAAACTCTCATCGAATTGCTCTGCTCTGCGTATTCTCAAAGGTATTTGAGAGCGCATTTTGCAAAAATCTAAATCATTTTAAAAACTGTAAGAATGATGATATAAAAACCGTTGTAAGACAAATCATGCATTCATTTTATTTTGAGAAGGAAATACCTATTATGCGTGAAATACTGGCTGAGAATTTCGCATATGATCAAGACGACACTAAAGGGGATTCTAAAAATATATTTCCGTTATGAAAAACCTAAAAGTAGAAAATTATTCTCGTGAAAAAAAAACAATAATTATTTATTGTAAGAGCAGTAAAACAATATCGGAGAAACAATGTAAACATCTACGAGTATACGAGGGCTCCAGGGTTAGTAAAATATAGCAGGAAAAAACATAACAACTTCGTGCCAAGTTTTCATAGAAGGATGGTCTACTATAATTAAAATGTCTTCTCATAAAGGAAAAATTGCTGCAAAAACGCTCTGATTAGGGAACATAGATATTTAAAAGAAATTCAGTTTTTCATTATTTATTTATCCATAAGAAATAATTCTTAAAATAATCTCTAGTGTTTTATATAAATGTTCTAAATACCTTGCTTTAGAAACATCTCTGAGATATCGATTTCCTTCGGAAATAATAAAAACTGTAGATTTTTTTATTTAGCCTTGATCATCAATTAGCACAACTGGTAAATCAGTAATATCTTCATTAAATACGTTAAGAATTTCAGACGTTGATTCAGTATTAGAAAAATATAGTAGGTACCTATAGTGTCTTCTTGTTGTTTATCAAAATCACTATTTAGCTATTCAGGATTTATAGCACAAAGTTTTCAAAGTAAAGTCATAATGTGCTTTATAGTAAGAAGAACAAATCTCTTGCCTACAAAGCAATCCCGTATGCAGCATAAGAAATAAGATCAAGTAGTATAATACAATATAAAGTAAAAATCATATTAAAAATTAAAGCGAGAAGAAAGATACAAATGCAAATAAAAATACAATAAAAATACAAGTAAAAATACAAATTAAAAATATAAATGAAAATAAAAATACCTGGCAAAACAACTACCAACTATCATTACAATACTATTCCAGACTGCAATAAGACTTTGCTGCCAAAACACTCTTCACTTTCCTCCGAAACCACGAGTATGGCGACCGTCTGCACTCCATGCCCAAAAGATTATAGATCTTGAGGATCTCGTACATAATTGACTTTTTTGTAAGTGTTAGTCTGGGAATAGGAAGGCAGGCGTACATTTTGGTTTACGGCCAATTTCGTATCACGTGATCGATCAGGGATCTCAGTACAAGATTTTTGTGAATCAAACAGACTGTTTCAAGGATAAATAAAGATACTAGTGTTAATATTCCATGCTTAATAAACAGTGGCCTACAATGTTCCCTAATTCCTACCGGACACATAAATAGTATGGCTTTCTTCTGCAAAACAAAAATCGAATTGAACAACTGTTGGCTGCATAAGCCCGGAATGCTACACCACATCGAAGGTGCGATTCGAATAATGAAAGAGACATCATTCTCGCCGTCGCGTCGCTGTCCCAAATTCGCCCGGGACCACTCTAACGGCCAAGCAACCAGAGGCTAGCTTAGAACGCAGTAATGAAATGTGTTCATCAAATTTAACCTTATTGTCTATCAAAAGGCCCAGAAACTTAGTGGGAGCGCTTTTCATCCTTAAGCAAGCAATGGTCATCACTTTTTATAATATAAATACGCTACCGAACCTTCAGTTCGCCATAATTTGATCTCACCTAAAACCAGCTCCCAGGATAGCTAGACAGCTGCTTTCGGGTTCTATCCGCTCTTAAGGTTAGCTAGACAGCTGCCTCTAGGTTCTACTCCTTTATTCCCTACCCAAACCTGGTACCGGCTAGCCACTTGACGCCGCTAGGACTAGAACTTTCACAACCACCGTAGTAAAGTCAAATCAAGGATAAGTTTGTCAGAGTTCTGAGAAACACAAGTGTCTAAGTAGAGTCAGCTAAATAGTTTAGTAACATATTCTAGTGCTCTTAAATAGAATTCAACTCTGAAGAAAAACTATAAAAAGAACCCTTACACAATGGCAGTCGTATTAATGCTGAGCAAGGATCTTCACCAGCAACATCAAGGAGTCTCACAGGGAAGTGGGGAAAGCTTGACTAGATGGTAGTCAAGCCGCCCTGACTGCCATGGAGTCTTCATCTCTTACTTAGTTAAAATAAGGAGGCAGCAAACTACAAGAAGCCGATTCTGTCAAGAAGGACACAGCCCGGAGCATACGGTCTTCATATGCTCACAACTTACAAGGAAGGTATCATACGTTGACGTAAAGATTGGATAAGTAATTACTATATACAATATTGGAGTACGGATGCTAAGCATTGAAATCGGCTGGAAAAGCGTCACCAAAATTCTTGGAAACTTAAGGAAAGGAAAAGCAGAGGATGAGAAAAAAGAGAAGGCAACCCACATGCTCAGCCATAAAATCAAATAAAGACAGACGAATATAGTTGAATTGCTGTTTCTGGCTGTTCCAATTATGCTTTGTATGAAAAGTAGAAGGGAACGGGTTTTAATCGGTTGACGAGCTTAGGTAAGGGTATCGACTCGAGACACCACCACCGCCAGAATACCAGGCGAGATGTTCTTTTTACAACATAACACCTGACATGAAACCCCTGATGAGTTTGATAGTAATAGAGTATGCACGAAGATTCAATGAAATTTGAATACACCTTTAAAATATCTTGTCATTGAAAATTATCACGTTCTTCTCTAAATTTGACGAAATTGGCTTCGAAGATTTGTGCCAATTGCATGTTCACTACGCATGTCTAAAAATCATAAACAACAATATTGGAATTCAAATCAAATCAAAAACTGCCAGAAACTTCCCGAGATATCAACTCAGGCTACTAAATCGAAAGAATTCGATAAAATGGTGATCTCCATTTAAAATGTTTAATGAGTCATAAGGATTCTCCGCCAAAAACTTTGCATCAAATACTTTGCAAAGAAAAATTTCTTTAGGCGCGTTAAGCGGTCTTCTTGTTAGATAGTGAATTAGACTGAGCCGTCACTTATTCGGATAAAGTCTGTGTCGACTTCAGTCAAGCGAGAGAGAGAAACAGTCAGCGCAGCGAAGCAATTTGTTACCATAAAACCATAAACCTATTGTTTTATTCTTATTTTTCTTAAAAACGGCTGTCAGTGGAAATTCGAGATTGTACAGACTTTTCGGCTATACTTGGAGGCTACCGACAGCAAGTTGCCTTTGGCGATCACAATTTCAGATTGCGAGTTATTATGTAAAATGTCCGATGTACCTTTTATCGGTCGTTCGAACCCTATTAAAATTGGCGCGAATTAGAAAACAGAGAATATTTTTTGGGCATTTGTATTGTTGAAAAAGCATCAATTTGGGTCGTTCTAGCGCTAAAAAGGTCGCAAAGATCGGAAGAGCTATAAGATGACAGTTCAATAGAAAATTTCTAGGAAAAAAGCTGTGTAAGTGGAGGAAAATGAACTTTACAGGGAAAATGGGAAAATATCGATTTCTACGACAAAAAATTAAAGTTTCAATTTTTTTTAGAAAATCCGATTACTTTCGAAACCTCCAATATTTTCATATGACGTGTAGGTGAAAATAAGTAGATTTATACAATCTGCAATTAAATTTTAATTGCCTGAAATTTTATTAAAAACGGTTCGAAGCTGGAAAAATGGGTCAGGATCGATACATGTGGACAGTTGTTTGTGACTAGAGGAAATTTCTGGTCTTTTCAGCTTTAATATGGGCATATCGATGCATATAGTTTTTGTGGTAAGTAAATAGATCTGCCTTAAGCATTATTTAAAAAGATTTGAAGATGGGAAAATGAGCCAGGGTTGGAGAATGTTGACTTTTTCAAGCGATATGAATAACCACAAAATCGATATATTTTATGGGAGATTTTCAGATAAAACTTTATTTTAACAAGATGTGGCAAGTAATTTCAAAATACAGCACAGAAAAATCTGTATTTTATAATATTAATCTCGCATTGTTGAAGTTTTCACTTTTTCCATGTGATCTGTTCCAAAATACGAAAATTAATTTAAGTCTATTAGGATATTTCGGATATATTTCATATGACACTAAAAATCCTTAAGGCGTTTTTTTTTTTCACGTACACTTTAATTATTATATGAAGTTACCAACATCGTACAATTTTCATACACATCCGAACATCCCTATATTCAACCAAAATGCTTTCATGCCAGCCATCTGTATTATCTATTTGCGAAACAGCCAATAATAGAGGCCCCACAGATTAAAAGGTCTTCCTATTCTGTGACGCAGACCATCAATATGTGTCACTTTAAGGCTATTATCTTCAATAACTTAGGAATTGTGACACTTTGTCTACTTGTGCTATTTACATTCGAAATCTCTGTTGACAAACATTTTTCTGACATGGATTTCATGGTGGTCTTGACAGCATGACGTGTCCGGTTTGAATGGGTTTTGAAAAGGTTGCGCTTTAAAAACGGCAAATGTTTTGGTGGTATCATTGTGCGGATATACGAGGTGTATCATAAAACTTATAGTATTTCACACTTATGTCGAAAAAAGTATTATAATTTTCGGAGATAATACCGCTGCAGATTTTAGAAATATAATACTTAAATGCTAAAGATTTCAAAAGTAATTTTGTATTCAACATAAAGGCCACCAACTTTCATGCACTCTTGTAATCGTCTTTTAAATTCCTCCCTCTTATTCCGCCTTTAATAATTCAATAGCTTGGTCAAAATTATCTTCCTCAATACCAGGTGTGGTATTTCGCCAACGCGAAGCGAAACGAATACTCAAAAGCCTAGACACTAACAAGGCCACAGGACCGGATGGCGTTCCCGCAGTAGTGCTTAAGAAATCTGCTACTGAACTAACAGCTCCACTATATGCAAGCTTTTCTCTCTATCAACGTGCATGCTTTTCTTCTAGCTCTTCTCAGGTACAGCCATTTCCGAAGAGAGGTAAAAACGATTCCATGTAACTACCTTCTTAGTTCCCATCAAGTCCAAAGTCATGGAGAAACTGATAAATGAACAGCTTTTAAAATATTTCGAATAGGCAGGCATCATAAGCGATTGCCAGTATGGCTTCCGAAAGCACAGATCACCGGGAGATCTCCTGACTTACCGTGACCTCCCTGTGGACCAAAGCTATCGAGAGCTACGGAGAATCTTGTGCAGTGGCTCTCGACATATCTAAAGCATTTGGATGGATTGTTAAGCACATTGACGGCATAGGAACTACCACCAGCACTGCTTTTACGGCTTTCCAATTTTTTAAGAGATGGAAGCATGGAGTATTTTATCTCCTTAAGTCTTTCTGCTCTATATCAACGATTTCTTAGACGGAACAAATAATTCCATTTATTTTTGTGCAAACGACAGCACTCTTATATCCTCATTCATGTCCCGGACTCCAATGACCGCTGCACGTTTCCGAGTGCGAGCAAAAAATCAGATTGTGGAATGGGGTGAGGAAAACAATGTTCAGTATAACGCAGGAAAGCAAACACCGCAGGACTTGACTTATCAACGACTGGACAAACACTGACTCTGGATTCATACATAAGCTTGCTGGGCGTCAACGAAGAAACCAACATGTCTTGGCGTAACCACGTCAACAAAATCGCAAAGACAACAGCGCAAGAGTTAGGAGCACTCTACAGAGCAAAAGTTGTATACACCACAGCACTTCTTGCTGCTCTATAAGGTCCAGATAAGATTATCTCTGCAATACTGTTCTCATCTATGCAGCTGGGCACCCAAATACTTGCTCGAGACATTGCACTGCATACAGAGGAAAGCAGTCAGTCTTGTGGATGACCCAAAGTTGACTAAAAACATTAATAGCCTTGAACATCGAAGTAAAGTGGTAGACCTATCTCAGTACTATCAATACTACTATGGAAGGTGTTCGAAGGAGGTGGCACTTATGATTCCGCCCAGAGTTGTGCTAAGCAGAAATACCTGTCAAACGCAAGCTAATCATCAACATACGATTCAGTCACTAACACTAGAGCGTTGCTGTTACGGGACTCCTTTTTCTGGAGGACTGGCTCGCTTTGGAATGAACTTTCGAGTAACGTCCTTCCCAAAAAGTACAACCTAAAGCGCTTCACGTCCAACGTCTACCGTCATCGCCGCACGCGCACCGCTCGTTAAGTTTTATAGGATTTCCCTTTTATGTGTGTACCGAACATGAAAAAACCATACAGCTAAATACCTACGAATGAACTAAGATGCAGAGCTGGTTGGAAAGAATGAATTAAAATCATAAAAAAAAGTTATGCTCAACCACGTAACATAAAAGTTTTACAAAATAATCACAATAAAGTACTCAGAAACATTTTGGCATAATCGGAACGAAAATATAAACTGAGATCTATAGATTGAGATTGTCAAAAAAGAAAATCAGGAAGTTGCATAATAACAAGAAGCTAAACTTCGCAACCATGTTAAAATATTCCAGTTGCCCGACCAATATGAGGTAAAAAGAAGACTGGAAAGGACAACAGCTTCAAACCTGGTGTAATAACACGTAACTAGAATGTTCAAAACTGAGCTTTATCCACAATACCGAAACAGAATTTTTGCACTCGACGCGCGTTTCGCTAACCATGTTAGCATCATCAGGAGATGATTAAGTCTTAATCATC
>MU182456.1:367159-385849 GCA_016904865.1 Pissodes strobi | reverse complement strand
AAGTTATTCTTTAAATAAACGCGCTACCCCCAAAGATACTCGTGACACGTGGTGGAGGCGCCGAAGCTACCCCTGACACGTTGTTAGAGAGAAAAAATAATTAAATTATAATTAAAAAATTCAAAACACGCGCCAGTATTATTTCGCGCGGTTAAATCTTATTATTGGTCAATAAAACTAACATATTTCAAAAAATTTTATTTACAATATAAGGCAAATTTTAAACTACGCGCGTTCAAGCTACGTCCATTGCTGCATACATGTCGCCATCTTGCGGCGGACGCTAAAAGCTGCAAGGTCATTGAATCGAAGCGCCACCGCTAGTTGGGAAAGGTCAAGAATAGAACCGCATTGTGTGACCAAGGCCAGGTCCGTATCTGCAAGGAAAAAGATAATAAATTAAATACCACTGATTGTTAAATTAAAATGGAGCAATACAACAGATTGGTATAGAAGAAACTAAAGGAAACCATGGAGCAAGAAGGAGAAACTAGTGAAGACGACAAAGATAAGGAAAATAAAATTATATATGGAACAAGTACGCAAGTAAAATAAGAAACTAAAGAAGAAACAAGCAAAAACAAAAATGGGAGGTGGAATCAAAGTCTCAATGTAAAATAGTTGTACATAGTGAAACATAAATAAGCATAATATATACCCAAGTGTTATTAAGACAAATATATAGATAAAAACACTTAGGGGGTTAAGGAACTATATATAAATAGACAACTTAGGCACATAGCATAGCATATAGGAGTTATGAAGAAAAAAGAAGCTACAATAAGTCGTGTTAAGTGAATAGTAGTGAGAAGATTTATTAGTAAACAATGTATGCAAAATAAATAGGTGAAGCAAATGTGAAGATATATATAGTAGAGCACAAGTAAATGGATCAGTTGTATGATTATCGATATCGAGAAAAGCAGAAAAAACTGAGTTGCCATTAAAATTGTGTATTGAGAATATATACAGGAGGAATATATGCGTATACGAGGTAGTATTATAAAGTAAAGTGTTCTCCGGCCTAAATAAGACTGCAACGAAAGTTTATCTTAATAATAAGCAAATAATTTAGGCATCGGAAAGTGGAGCGTACGGACTGAAATAGCTATACTGACAGTAAGGATGTTAGCAAAAATTTTAGTACCACAGAAGCTCAAGGGCCAAGTTCCCAGGTGAAATGTTACATAAGCAAGAAATGTTTATGTCAAGCATGAAGAATATAAGAGAAGCATACATAAGTTGAAAAGTTGTGTATGTAAAGCATACATTATATGGTGAGATAATGGAGAAATGTTTAAGCAAAAGATGTTTATACAATGTGTTTAAAAAAGAGCATACATGGTTATATAAATAATAATATAATATCCTATATTTTGTACATAAAGCTAGTCACATATGAAGCATAGATAGATAAGCATAGAGACATAGATAGATTAACTTATCACTGCCTCGTGATAGATAAGGAAATAATGAAATAACTAGTCATGTAATCGTAAGCATGAAAATACATAGAATAAAGTGTTCACATAAAGTATGAAAAGTTGCATACCATAGTGAAATAATTAAAGGAAAGTTGTTGAGAAGCATCAATAAGTTGAAACAATTGAGGAAACATACAAAGATGTATATATAATATTAGTTTAAAAATATAGCATACATATATAAGGAAGTAGTAAAGCTAATGAATTAATTATAAATAAGAAGAGATAGAATAAAGTACAGATTGAGTAAAGAATAAGAAAACCTAAGATATGGGAATGTAATATAAAGAAATTAGAATAGATATAGGCGTATAGAGAAACAATGTATATATATCAGAAAGAAGAATAAAATATCAATTTACCAATTTACCAGATCCTTGTGAGTTTGGTTCAAGCATCTGAGAAGGTACAGATGTGCACAGACGCCAGCAGTCCCTCGAGTATTCAGAAACCAGTGCAAATAACTATCCAGTAATGGGTTACGACAGAAGTATCCAAGGTCTACAAGAATCCAGACCTAAAAAGCGAAGAAATGCTTAAGAAAAAGATAACAGAAATAAAGCTGAGAAAAGAGCATTACAATCCAGTGGCGGCTCGCGGCTTTGAAAAGTGGGGAAGAGCTGCCGACATCGATATTCGATAGAGGGAAGAGCGAAAATTTTTTGGGGTCCGCGCCTAAACTGCCAAAATTTGTTAATAATTATTACCGGTATTTTTTAGGTAAATCATCAAAAAATTAAATTTATTCATATTGTATTAGCAACAAATCATTTTGTTGCTAATACAAATGTCTACGAATAACACACTAAAACTAGAATATATAGAAAATATCTTTTGTATAATACTATAATGGATCAACCGTTGAATGAAAATAAAAAATAATTCCAAGAATACACGGCGGAGTGTCCCCTAATAAACTCGCAATAAACGAAACAACGTGCTTTCGCGTTGATCTGAGAATGGAAGTGCTACCGCCAGCTCTTCCAATCCTTGCAAACCAAACACATGTACGACCATTACGACGTCATCGTTGTCATGGCAACCAACTAGTTGCGCTTATACTTTTGATGACTCAACGGCTCTCGAGCGATACCTCTTCCGTAAAGTTCTACACAAATGATAATGAAATTGTCACTGCTATCGGCGCGTACGCGAAAATAAATAGACATTTTCATATGGGTTCACCTCTGTTCTATTCTTCAATAGTGGAGTTAACGGGCAATGTGCAGGTGGCGAGATTCTTGTTCTTGTTTTATGAAGCTTTGATTTTAATATTTGAAAATAATTGAATCATTAGTTATTAGAGGGGTAACGGGAAACAGATTATTCCTAAACTAAGAACATTTTATCATTGAATCTTAAACTATATTATTTTACTAATGAATGAATTAATTGCATTTCTTTAAATTACATTATCTTGAGGAAGTGGCACTTCCCCTACTTCCGCTGAATAGCCGCCACTGTTACAATCTCAAAAGATATCTAAATATTGTGAGATATTTGGAGTCAGATATAAATTATAACACAACAATGAAAACAGCAGCAGCAGGACATGCAATATCTGGCAGAAACTAAAAATAATTATCAAAAGACGAGACAACAAACATGAATAAAACTAAAGCTAGGCAATAAAATCTAGTGACTTACCTACAGTTGTAGAAAGAAGACGTGAGGATCCAGTAGTTATGACGAAACCATTCCATGGACAAACTGGGGAAAACTGGGACATGTGGTGCCACAGCAGCCAGCAATGACAGTTCGGCCAGACCATAAGCCATTAAGTTCCTGGGACTCTTATTATTCCTATTCCATGTTTCCGTAACCTAAAAAAAGCTATAATTAATCTTCACATAACCACTTCCATGCTAAACTAGCAGTAATACACATCATCTACAGCTTGGAATATTTAAATTTAATATTCAAGCCCCACATTCCATAAAATGGAGTATATTGCCGAATAGATTAGAGCTTTTTATGCTCTAGCATCCATTCTCATTCTACAAGAGTCCGAAAATAATGATTATAGGTAATACAATACTTACCCTTTCGCTTCAAAGCTCCTGCCAAGATTCAAACTTCATAGGCAAATCCCTGGTCACATTGAAAAAACTGCATCTGGCAGGAACATAAAACCGACCAAAAGGTGCAAAATCAAACACAAATCTTCGTCATAATATCAATGTAACAAATTTTAATGCTAATTTGTTTGATCTAGGCGATACACAACGCAAAAAACGCTACCGTAGAAATAAATGACGAATTGACGAATAGGACACGACAGCATTTTTTCCCAGAGGTCAAAAAGTTCGAGGTCGACGAATTGACAGGGGTACCAGTCAAAGGAAGAAAAAAACGAAGAAAGCACCAGAACTACTCGGCGAATACTCGTTCAAGTAGAGATGGGGCAGACATATCGATACTCAACAAGGGACACGAAGCAAAGATGGATACTTTCTCAGCAGTGTTCAAAGGGCGCCATCTAGCCACCAAGAAGTGAGGGACAAGCCAGAAGAAAGAAAATATTGTAGCGTAAAGTATAAGATACCTTTTATTTATTAATGTTACATATTAGAATAATTGACTGTACGATATTTTATGGAACTAAAATCGGTAAATTGTGTACAGATAAAGAATTTTAAATATAAACAGGGTCAGCGAGCTTAAATAAGTCGACTAAAAGACTATAAAAAGTCAGCAAATTTTGTTTATAAGTCAACAAGTGTTACCGAGTCAAATAAACTGCTATAATTAGAGACATAAAATGCAGCGAGTACATATTAGTCTCGTAAACAGGGTTGTATTCACGTGAGAAAATGTTAGATGTATAAAATAATTTAATAGGATATAATTAATCAATTTTTTTTTGCTTTAAACTATTTGGTAGAATTTTAAATATTACTGAGACGATTTATAAAATGATGATAGTATGATTATGATAAAGATCAACTCTCATGGGGTGGACGCATCCTATGCAGGCTGATTTACTCAATTCAAGCAAGATATCATTGCAATACAAGTATCAGTATTTTATAAGGAGTCGATAAACGCGGATTGGCAAGTAGGCGTCTATTGGCCAGTCAACGGTAAAGTATAGATATTTCAAATATGCAAACTACTTAGTGGAGAATTCTAAATTCTACTTGTTCTCTGTTAATCTAGAATTAGAGTTAAGTATAAAATTTTAAGGACAGTTTATAAAAATATGTTTCTTTTTTATTTTATGTACCAAGCACCAGTGGATGTCCATACTAGTCTCTCCAGCAGGCTCTTACTTATGATACCCTCAAACAGTTTAATGGTATGTCAATGCTAAGACATATAGACTGCAGTGGAGGCTAGAGGGAGTTACTAAGGATCAGCCTGGATCCAGAAAGTAGCAAGACCACTGATGGATATTTTGTTATGTTCTATAAATTGTAATATCACATAGTATTATGCGGCAAGTTTTTTCGAATTGAGGTCTTTCTTTTTTGAGCTATAGCGGTCGCATTAATGTTGGGGACCAACATTTAGAGGGCGGGGGAATGTGTAATCTACTAAAAAGCATAAGCTACTAAACAGATATCACCCTGTCGAAAGTTTGAACTTGAACTTAGAGATTGTTATATAAACATTAAAGGCAAACTATAAACAACGCGAGCAATCAACGGGAGCGACTTTGAACCTTATGAATGCAATGATCATCACTTTGTTTTATATAAATACGCTACCGAACCCTCAGTTCGGCAGACTTAGTCTCACCTCCAGCTCCCAAGGTTAGTCACTTGACGACTGCCTCCTGGGTTCTATCCGCTCCTAGAGTTAGTCATACGACTGCTTTAGGATCCATTCCTTTCCTACCCAACCTGGTACCGGTTAGTTACTTGACGACTGCTAGGGCCAGGGGTTGCACAACCTCCATAGCAAAGTCTTGACAAGAAGTTTGTCAGAGTGTTGAGAAAGACAAGTGTCTAAATAGTCAGTTAAAAAGTTTAGTGAAAGCTCTTAGTGCTCTTAAATAAAACCTAGCCCTTAAGAAAAACTATAAATTATAAGACAGTAAACAAAGACCTATAAAGAGTACCTCAAATCGAGAAAACATGCGCACCGTAGTAATCGGGTATAATAGAATCTCATTTTCTCTGACCAATAATTGTTGTTAAAGTTTTATCGTTAATACATTGTTATTGTTATAAACTAAACGTGCTTACTTTATCATCTCTTACCCCACGTAACGCGATCCCGGTCTACCTCAGTTACCCCCCGGCACGCTAAACAAGGCGTGTCCTCACGAGTAGAACATTCAGTGGTAGATTAAAGGAAGGATTGAGACCCCGTCATTGTACTTATTGCGACGAGGCTCTTCTCTGAGAAGTTATTCTTTAAATAAACGCGCTACCCCCAAAGATACTCGTGACAATATTAAACTTTTTTTGCCTTCAAGGAATTTTGTTAACAGAATATAACATTATCCCGTGTTTGCTGCGTAAGATGTGTATTGGTGCCATCATATCAAATAGTTTGATATGATGGCACATTTGACGTTAAATGAAAAATAATAAATTAAAAAAAAAACGACTGTGAATTTTAATAATTTTATACGTGTTATGTATCAACAACGGCAAAATCAACAAGCAGCCAGAATTTCAGTCCTTGCAAAAAAAAATTACACACCGAAAACTGACAACAAAAAAAAAGGGTCCCATCATATCCATACTTCCCCTACGTCACTGACTTCTTTCTAATCTTGGTATTTATTTCGGATTAAAGAACTAAAAATTTAACTTTTTTGTCCCTTGAATTATTTGCGTATCTTGCTTACTTTTTAGGACAAAAAACAAAAACCACTATTACATGTCCCTAGACTATATCACAAAAAAGTGATTTTTATTTTTTGTTCTCAAAAACTAAGCAAGATACAAAGATAACACAAGGGATAGGAAATATGTATTTTTAGTTGCTAAATTGGAAAAAAATATAGAATTTTTTAAAAAGTGAGTGTCTTACATTTTTTTATCAAAATATCTAGAAGATTGACTTCCGGGACGCCACTGGACTTAATAATAATTAATCTAATTATGGCTAAATTAACTCCAAATACTATTGCATTTTTACAAAAAAAAAACAAAGAGTTACCTCTTGAAGTTTGGATACGTACTTAAATAACATCCTGTAGAATTACAACAAAGATTTTGAATGATGTTTGTCCGGTGGCAGAAGTAAAAAATAAAGTATAGAAAAAGTAGCGTGGAAAAGAAATTAAGGAACACATTGAGATAGGAGATTATGAATATCCGAAATCCTGTATTTTCAAGAGTATGTATGAATAAACATTATAGAAGAAATAATGTTGCTTAACTAATTAGATTAAAATAATCACAATGGTTAAAAAAGTGTGGATATATAATTAAAAGAGAAACCGTATATGAAATGAAAAATCACAAATACGCACGAGATGGGAAATATTTAGTAACTTTTTTATAGATAGTATAAAAGAGATTATAACTACCAATAATGACAATATACAAATACAAGATAGGCAAGAGGAAAAAACAGATGGGAAGGAAAGAATGGCAACCTGGATAGATGAAATAGGTTAGGAATTAGTAGGTTGATAATATAGATGACTAACACATCGTTGATGGAAGAGGAAGTCCCGGATAAATGACAAAACATCAATAGCGACATCTATTTCAAAAAAAAGTAATACGGAAAAAGTTGAAGAACACCGCTCGATAAATATGCTTCCCTTTTATGAGAAAGTATTAGAAATTCATGTTAATGATCAGCTGTTAAACCATCTGAAAATAATTAATATAGTAATTGAAAATCAGAGTGAGCTAAATAGTGGACACTCCTGTGAAACATTATTAGAGTTAGTGCTGTCAAAGTGGAAGGAAGTGATTGATAATGAAAAGACAGTTTTAACGATATTCTTAGACTTTGAAAGAACATCTGAAACAATAGATCACGCAATTCTTGTGATGTGCAGGAATTGTTTGAATGCTACTTATTTGACAGATATCAACGAACGAATAACCGGGAAGTACTGAGAGGAATACGGAGTGTTTCAAGGGACAACTTTTGGCTAGTTTGGGTTAGCTTCTCATTAATGACGTTAATAACTGAAGAGGCAATGTCAAATTTGTTTGTGAATGACAGTTGTTTTTCTGCAAGTGATGATAATATTGAAGGGGCGATAAAGAAAATCTCAGTTACCTTGAGTTTTTGAAAGTGTAGACATGGTTGTTAGAGAGTAAGTAAGTCGGTTGGAAATGCAAAAAAACCGAATGGTATGATGTTCCAAGGTTTGCTATATACGCCCTTATGCTTTCCATTTTTCGCTAACAGGAAAAATAAAAAAGATAAAAAGACAAGGTAATTTTACGTGATCAACCTGTACAATAGAAAAAATGTAGACATTAAATTAATTTTTAAAACCCATATGAAAAGTGGTTCCCTGTGTAATAAATAAATGGGCTGTATTACTGTGGCATATCATTATCTTAAAATGTACCGATAGAAAAACAGCTGGTTAAAAAAGAAGCTGTTTTGCCTTCATTTTTGTTAGCAGGTACACTGAGAAAAAATCTATGATATTAATACAATGTCTATTCAGGACAGATAAAAGTATGGTATATCTACTATTTATGACCATTAATTTACTATGAAACATACCATCTAATACATAAGCTTAGAAATAGTAGATATTAGGTAATCACATTGTGCTAATTTCAAATGGATTCTTTCGGAAAAAAAAAGTTTTATTTAGGAATTTATATGTTTATTTTTTTGTTGTTTTATCGGTAAATTCACAAACTGGTTTGCTAGCCACTTGGATATTTTATAAGTTGGTGATCCTATTGCCGCAATTATGGGATGCATTGCGTTCCCAGATTTATGAATCTTCCAATCTTTATGAGTCTTCCAAACCCCAACATAACGGACAATGACAATAAAATCGCTGCATGAATGTTCAAGACATATTTCTCATTACAAAAATATCTCCATATATATTTCATTTATTCTTATTTTTCTTACCGCCCTGGTAAAAAGTGGCAACATTCTCGAAGTTTAAAGCTCACTCAATATCATATTTTGTAGTTTCGCCAAAAGCCAACATGTTTATTATACCCAACATTAGGGTGGGTGTTCCAATCTTTTGTACAAAAAGTTTTTGTGTTCAGAGCCTGTCCACCCAGCGGGATGCTTTTGAAAACAAATTACCCCTTGGGATATTTTTGTTAATGTGGGACGCTGATGTTTCTATTTTGTGCAAAATGGGATGTTTCTGAGAAACTACGATTAAATGTTGGGAAACATAAATAAAATCAATTCATATTTACTATGATAACGAGACGAATTAACAAGTTATTTGAATTAAATGGAATATAAAGTTCTTCTATTATTATAGTGAGCGTGAGCTTTAAGCTGTCCTCTTCGGTTTACTTTTTTGACCTTGTTATGAATGAATTCATCATTGACTTATGTGTCTGCTGAGAAAGTCATATGTTTTCCCAGCTTTAATAATTGATGAAAAGACTCTCGATGCCAATTGAAACTAACTATA
The DNA here is from genome assembly GCA_016904865.1 of Pissodes strobi. Classification (NCBI taxonomy): domain Eukaryota; kingdom Metazoa; phylum Arthropoda; class Insecta; order Coleoptera; family Curculionidae; genus Pissodes; species Pissodes strobi. The sequence continues at coordinate 376,816 of MU182456.1, read as the reverse complement.
CTATCCTGCTATTAAATAGAGTCCAACCGTCGCGTCGTACAGTACCATAAACCACGGGCGACGTTGCGCGCTGTTCCCCGTATATTTGTCCCATTGTCTTATTGTCTTCGTGCGGAGAGCTGGCTGCTCCTCGTGAGCCCTCCCGGTCACGTGATTTATTACCGGTGTTGGAACGGGGTATGCGACCGGCGCGGCGCCACTGTCCGGGCGCCCCCTCGTGCTGCACCCCCCGCCGCGAAACTGCCTCCTTCGGAATTTCTATTGTTTCGCGCTCTTGTTCTCCCAGAGTCGCTCTCGGTTTAATTTAATGCAATTCTGTAGCTTTTTCGGATTCTACGTGGCAATAGACTAATTTTCCTAAATTTATTAGTTTTACGGTATTTTAAAATTATTTGCTACTTCACATAGGGTTTTTCGAAAGAATGGAATATCGATACCTTTTTGCCAAGTGCCCATGAACATATTTGAAAAATGCTTAAACATTCTAAAATTGTTGCAAACTAAAAATTAATGAATTACATATGGTAATTGGGAGAAATCAATAACAAAAAATAGTGAATTGTTCAAAATGTTTTATTTAAACCATTTTGTTGTACTTACGGTAATTTCGCAGAACACAAAAATTAAAAAAAAAATAATAAATTAAATGCAAAATATCAAAATTTAAATTTTTTATTACAAAATTTTAGAGATATTATTTTTCCTAATAAATATATTAAGAATATAAACATAAAAACGTTACAACATACAAAAACTTACATATATTTACGATTTAATTATTTTCCATCGAGTTTCTTTCGAAATGATCTTTATAATCATCTGCCTCAGCCAATGGATGTTTACGTTTTAATTTTAAATATTCATTGTGAAATCGAACTGGAATGACATTATTTTGGTGCAACCTTTCTAAATCCTTCCTTTTAGACTCAGATATAGGCAGAATTCATTTATACGATATTTCTGGCGCTAAAACATTGTTCTACTGTCGTCTTCTACCTAAAAAAAGAAAACATCATATAAATGATGCAGAGAAATATCACTAATAAATCATTAAGGCATACTATATTTTTGGTTGTTTAACTTGATGCACACATCGAATACTTCATCTAACTTTTGAAAAGAAACTTGCTTTATCTTTCTAATTTGTATACCCGTTTGGGGGGCAATGAATGATTCGCCTAATTTCTTCCAATTTTTTAAGTCATGGTGTTGCATTGAAATAACTGTAAAAGGTTGAGTGTTCACTCTAGAATTTGATATGATAATGTTTCATTCTGAAGGTAGTCAAATAAACCTTTCAATGGTAACGGTAGCATGTATTGAGTCCATGGGAATGTAGATATGTTCCGGCACAAGAAAATCTGGATATTTTTTGATGACTTAATGAATGTTTCCAACATAACTAACATGGTCCTTTTTATTCTGGCATGGGCAACTACCGCAATACAAAATAATATTTTTTACATCTCTGCCAAATGGTATTTTTAAGTAATAGTTATAGACATCTGTGAATATTTCATTGCAGCCACGATTTCAATTCGATTCACCTCATAAAGGCAATACAATAACATGTTATCACCATGGGAAGTATTTAAAGCCTTCTGCAGATCAAAACTAGATCATACTGTCTTTGAGCTCTTATTAATTTTTTTTTGATCTTCCAAAAATGCCGTTTTACTATTTTCTTCATCTGTAATATGATTCTTATAATCCTCTTTGCAATTATCATTTTCTCGAAAATCTTTGCCTTTCCTTTTTTGACACATCGACCACTCATCTTTTTAGGTAGATGAAAGCAAAAGTTAAAATCTTTTTAAAGGTACTTCTGAAAACTTTAAAAAAAGTACGATTGTTTTTGTTTATTCCAGAAGACCCTTCATACTAAAAAAGTTTATACAAAAAGCTAATGTTTTAAGCTAGCGAAATATTAATTAATTAATTAAGTATGGCGTTGGGCGCCAATTTGTAATGAAATACTAGTTGTTCATGACCATAAGAAATTTTTTTAGTAAATGATGTTCGTTTTAAGACCCGTTTTTATTTTTTCAGGGGGTAGGTCGTTTCTTTTACTCGCCGTAATTTTTTGTGGGCGCCAAAGTTCCTACAGACAATGCGAACTAAATATGAATAATTAAATATAAATAAATATAAACATAAAAATATCAGAAATTTGCCCTTACAATTCACAATGTCTCACATACCTCTATTCTGCTACAAATTTAAGAAGTAAATTAAAAACAAGTTATATATTAACTATATAATTAAATTACAATTATGATTGATGAAATTATTTGAAATGGAATTTATCGATATAATTAAATTACAAATATCATTGATGAAATTATTTGAAATGAAGTTTGTCTGATGAATAAATTGACTTAGTGATGAAAAATAAAATTGATGTGAAAGATTAAAAAAATTAATTGTGAAAGATAAAAAAATGCAATTGGTCTTTACAATATGTTTATCTTCTGACTGAATAATACTTAGCTTCGTCCAATTATTCTGTAACCATGTATTGGGACCTCCACTGGAACCGTTTCTGCCTGTTCCCAAGTTGGGCAGACAACAAGCAAAAATTATAAATATTTACCCAAGATATCCTTTTCCATACTTTAAAATATAAAATTCATAAGAAAATGATGATTGAAATATAAAATTGAAAAGAAAATAATGGAATGACGTTCCAATTCAGTGACTCTCGGTAAATTTAAATAAAAGGAATCTTTAAATTTAATAATAGATAGAGAAATAGAGGTACCACCTCTAACAACGAGTCTTATGACTCAAAATAAGTAATTACTATTACTTTTATTTCGGCACTTGGCACATAAACGAAAACTGAGCGCAATTGCGCCTCAATTCAATTAAATATAAAGATAATATAATCACTATCTCGCATCGAGATAGAAATTTAGATAAAATATAAAACCAGATAAATTTACATATGCGAGATTAACCTCTCATAAATGCAAAATGTAGGATTGAGACTAGACAGGGTAAGTGCTAATAACTATGTGCTTGATGTAACCAATAAATTGAAAATTTAATTAAATGAGCCTGAAAAGAAAAATATTAAAACCAGCAATACTGACGAAAAATTCGTAGAAATTCTACTGAAAATTCGATTTACTACCTTTGCAGGAATATATAGAATTTACTCCGAGAATTAACCCAAATAATACTGTTCAATTTGAATGAAAATACGTAAATAATGTGCGTGGCCACTGAACGATAAAATAATTACTTTCTCCCTAAATTTTGACTAAGTCTCTTTCAAATTACATGAATTTGATTAATGAGAGACGCAAATATTCACCAATAAATCGATATTGTTACCCAAAAGGTCACGACAATATTAAAGATGTAAGCTAAAAGTGGAATATAATAATGTTAAATTCTTGCTTTAGTCAAGTAAGACTAAACAAATCATAAACAAATATTAATTATGTATTTAAATATGAAAGAATTAGTTGAATAAATTGCAAGATGAATTAAATATTTCAAGATTAAAGACCAACACTTAACCGTCAACGTCTCAACTCAAGATAAAAGATCTCGTATTCAAAATTCAAGACGTTGGACAGAATTATGATTGCCGATGTTTCATTGGCTAATTTATAACAAGTGATTAATACTATAAGCCACATAGCGTCAAGTACTAGAAATACCCAATATTAAATATAGAAATATATAGTAAAATAAATTCACAAATTGTAGGTACAAAATAGCGTACTAGCGATTTTAAAATCGTTATTCACACGAAATAAACTCATTCGTGAATAGATGTCACTGGCGACTTAAATATTAAATATCGAAAATCATTTGCAATTTAATTAAAATTTTAGTTGAGCGGAATAAGCATATATTCCGTTACATTGTGCTAAATATTTTTTCTGAATTTTTTTTTTCATTTTGCACTTGTTTTTTTGGCAAGGATGTTTGCCCCTCTGGTCTGTTTTGCAGACATTTTGAAAAGCATTTCTTTTGGCATATCGGATCGGATCAGACAGATTGCTGACAAGCTTCAAAGATTTGATCATTCCAATTTATATAAAACATAAAAGAGTTATGCCTTCCTCTATAATTAGCTTCGGTTTTTCTACGCAATATATCGACTTTTTTACACATGACAAAAACTAATTTCGTTGCTTTTCATAGGATCCACGACCCCAATAAATATCATGTACATCATAGCGCGATATCTCAGAGATTTTTGTGTAACACTTATGCTGGCATTTTCTTTTACAAGGATTTTCTTTACAGATCTGCCTTTTCCCAAATGTATTTAACTTTCTTAACACTCCTTTTTTAAGGTTTCCTAATTTTTCTCATACCTTTTTTTTCCTACTATGGATAATGGTTCATCAGAATGCTCCAAACCTTGCTCTGACTCTTTTTAAATGGATTAAAATCCGGATCGCTTTGGAATGAATTTTCGGAATTATACCTTACTCCTTTGTCAATAATAATTTTATCTTTATTATTATTTATATATTATTATTTATTGTTTCTTCGTCATTGTCAGGCGAGAGTCATAATCTACTCATTACAAAAAACTGTTGGGATCTGGATTCATGTTTTCTATTGCAAATAACGTCATTCATAAAGGATTGAAAAGTTTCGTTTGCTGGGGCCTCAGGTTCTGGTTCGAAATGAAAATTAGTAGGTATACTAAATTTATTACCAGAATTTTCTAGTAAAATTTTATTCTCCACATTAAGCATACTTGGAATACTATTTTGTGATAAATTGAAAATAACTTCATTCATAAACGGTTGAAATGTTTTTGTTGGGTGCTCAGGTTCTGGTTCGAGATAAAAATTTGCTAGGTATACTAGAATTATTTCTATTATTTTTTGTTAAAACTTATTTCTTCATCTAAATGGATCATTTGCACGAATCTCATCATATAACTATCTAATGCAGATATTAATTATTGTGTAGCCAAAGCATTTTCATTTAAATTAAATTATCGTAAACTAAAAAATTACAGCTTAACATTCAAAAATAGCCGTAAAACATCAAAAATATTTCTCTGGCCAGAGGCATGCAAATACTTAAAAAGTCCATGCCTCCAAATTTACAGAAAAAATATCACATAAAAACAGTATATTTTTTGGCATTATGATAGGTCTCTCAGGCGCAAGGCAAATCCATACATCCAGTTTTTAAAAGAAAAATATGCAATAAAAAGTTAGTTAGAAACAGCAATATATTTTTTGTTTCAACTTTATGGGTATGGCAAAGTAAAAAACGTTAAGGGCGGTTCTGGATTGTTAGTTGGATATGGAAGCAAATTCAAGGGTATATTTAGAAGTCTACTCATGGTGCGATAAATAGTTATTTATTCAATTTATGCTGAAGCTGAAAGATTTCCAATTCGAAATTTATCGGACTGAAGTACCGAAGAACATTTTATAGGATTCACAGCTTAAGAGAAACTGGTGAATAATAAATTAAGACAGAGAAATGCTTAAATCAACATTATAAAATCCATTTTAGGAAATCATTTCCGCGTCATAGTAGCGTTAGATGAACAAATTCTAGATGAAACACCCGGCAATCCTTCTAGCAGCGTAAGAAAGTTCGCAGTCCAACAAGGCACAACAAAATGGGTCGGAACTGTTAAAGAAAAATTGCTGCATCCTCTCAATATTCAAAAGGTATACGCAATGTGTCCAGACGATTACTATGCAAGACTTGTTTACTCAAACTCCAACAACAATCAGAGAAAATACAAATTTTTTGGAAATATATTACGTTTACCATGCAAGACTTGTTTACTCAAACTAGTATATAAAACAATTTAGAAACAATGATTTTTTTTTGGAAATATTTCATTTATGGACGAAGGGATGGCGTTATAAATTCTCATAATTTACACATTTGCCATAAAAGAAATTTCCATGCAATAATTCAGACAAGGCACCAACAAATATTTATGGTTTACATGTGGACGGGAATGATTGGAAATTACTTGATTGGGCCTTTCGTTTTAAAAGCACAATTAACTGTACACTGCATTTACAATTTAAATAATCTTTCAAAAAATGTACGCTTGCAAATTCGAGCTCAGCCACATTTTAGCAATTTAGCGCATCGCCATTTTTCACACCCCTTTGGTAATTATTAGATGGCTCGAGTAGGATCTGTTTTATGGCCACCAAGATCTCCTGCCATAAATCTGATAGATTTTTTTTGGAGGCATCTCAAAAGTCTCGTCTATTCAACGCCGGGAAATACGAAGGAAGAGTTGCAATCTTATTTCACAGGATTGTGAAATATTAGGACAGCAAGAAAAAAGTGTATCGAAGTAGGAGGCGCCCATTTTGAGCATATACTAAATTAAATACAAAAAAAAAACTGTATTTACCAGTTTCATACAACAATTTTTATTTTTCGTTGCAGTTTTAGATACGCTTTATCTCTTTTCGTAGCTCTTAGGTTACACTCAACCCTTTTAAAAGTTCTTCGGTCCTGTAAATTTTAATTTGCAAATCTCTGGGCATAAATTCCTTTTGCTTCCATTGCGCTTGTTCAAAAATTAAATTCATGGTACATGCTAGCATTACTCTACATTAACATAGTGATAATTAAGTAATGCGTAGTAGTAGATTCGTTTAGCTGTTGTAATTAAATTTGTTGATTACAAAGAAATTAATTAATTTCCTATAAAATGGAATTACAGCTATTACTGAGTTATTCATAAATCAGATGGGAAAATAAATGATTTTTCGAAATAATTGTGTGTGAGAAACAGTTTAGTAAGGAATTTCCAGAATTATTTTCTCTTCTATTTTGGAAAAATGGGATTTTCAGAGAAAATGTAAAAACATCGATTTATAGATAAAAAAAAGATTTTATTTTTTTGCCGAAGACTATTTTTTTTAGGGAATTACTTGACGAGAATGTACGCCAAAAACTGTATATGAAGACACTTTGGTTTGGAAATCATTACACTTTTGTACATGGTCAGTTAGGTGAATTTAAACTCTGTGCCATTTCGTGTTTTCCAACGACACATTACCACTGAATATTTTATAACCGAAAAATCGAACAATCTAGGGCAGCCAAACTTTCCTACATTAAGCAGGGGATAAGAGTAGAATATATAAAAAATCGCGTGGCAGTGGTTTTTTTTTTATGGCAGTGGCACACACACTAAAGGGTGACCCTATGGCGCTCGATGAGCGGTGTGTGTGCGAAGATGTTGATTTTGACACGGCTCTTGAATATTTGCAAGTTGTAATTTGTGGGAAACAGATGTCCTGGGAGTGAGTTCCACAGTGATGCAGTGCGCCAGACAAAGGAGTTCTTGTAAAGCGATGTTCTAGGTGTTTCCAGTTGTACGACGAACTGGTGCGCTCTTGCCGTCTGTCGTGACTGTCTGACAGGAGCCGCCAGGGGCGGGATGAGGCGGACCAAATCCTGGGAACATCTGCCGTGAAAGTATTTGTAAAACAGAGATATCTCGGCTACATGTCTGCGGTGTTCCAAACTATCTAGATTCCGGGTCAACTCCGGGCCGCCGACGAGACGCACAGCTCTCTTCTGAATGGAATCCAGCAGCTTTAGGGTGTGCTTTGGTGCGGCACCCCAGATATGTGAGCAATATTCTAAGCACGGTCTTATTTGCGCTTTGTAGAGCAAGAGCAACTGCTGCGGTGTATAGAGTTTTTTGTTGCGAAATAGCGCACCAAGCTTCTATGAGGCTGGTTTTGCGATGTTAGCAACGTGGTCATGCCAGGACATATTGCTGTTAACCGAGATACCCAGCAGTTCGATTGACGAGGATGAAGGAATGGTCGACCCGGGCATAATGATGTCAGGGCCCGCTGTATTGGCCCTCTTGGTAAACGTGGCTGCTTGGGTCTTTGCTGCATTGAACTGGACCAAATTTCGGTCGCCCCAAGTTTGAACTTTCTCCAGGTCTTTATTAATTGCTGTAATCTGCTCCTGTCTGCGGTGATGAGTCTCAGTCGCTGGTAAGGGTTTTTCTGATCCAAAGTGAGAGACAAGGGTACTGTCATCTGCAAAACTGTAAACAGGATTATTTGTTTCCGTCAGCAGGTAATTAATATAGATGAGGAACAGAGTTGGTGAAAGTATTGCGCCCTGAGGCACGCCCGCGTTGATGGTGAATGTGCCCGAGATGTGTCCATCGACTGCAACGTGCAGATATCGGCTCTTAAGGAAACTGGCAAGCCAGCTGCAGAGAGAGGCTGGCAGTCCGAAGGACGGTAGTTTGTTGAGCAGTCCGTCAAGCCAAACTCTGTCGAATGCCTTTGAAATATCCAACGCAATCACTCGAGACTCTCCGTAGTTCTCAATTGCCCTACTCCATATATGAGTGACATAGGCCAGTATATATCCTGTCGATTTCTCTTTGCGAAAGCCGTATTGATTATCGCTGATTTTTTTATTGTTCTCGAGGTACTTGAGTAGTTGCTGATTGACTACACGTTCCATGACTTTGGAGATTATTGGAAGCAAGGCAATTGGACGATAGTTTGAGGGCGTGGTTTTCTTGCCTTTTTTGGAACAGGTTGCACTCGAGCGACTTTCCAAGAAGATGGGTAAATCCCTTTTCCGTAAGACAGAGAAAAAGCCTGGAAAAAACGGGTGTTAGTTCGTTGGCGCAGTTCTTTAACACGATGGCAGGTATTCCGTCCGGTCCTGATGCCTTTTGCGTATCTAGATTTTTAAGGATTTTACGAATATCACGGTGATGAAATTTAACTTCTGCCATGGTAGTGTTGATGTTCGATATGGTGGGGAGAATCTTGCCTTGGGGGACGTCTAAGGTAGAGTGCAAAGAAAACATTTTGGCGAGCATGTTTGCTTTTTCCCTGGCTGTAGTCGCCGTGGCGCCACGTTCGTCTGTCAAAGGTGAGAGAGACGTTTCTGTAAAGTTGTTACTTACTGCCTTTGCTACCGACCAGAAATTCCTGGAGCCACTGGGGCATTGCAAAAGTTTATTCCTGATCCTTTGATTGTGTTTGTCCTTAGTTTCGTCGATGACACGCTTGCATTCGTTTCTCGCTTCGAGAAAATAATTGCGATTTTCAGCGGTCTGATTTTGCTGCCAGTACTTGTAGGCTTGCTGTTCCCTACCCACAGCTCTTTCGCATCTTCTGTCGAACCAGGGCTTTCCTTTTGATGGTAACTTGATGGAATTTGGGATGTATGCTTCCATTCCTGAGGAGATTACTTGCGTGATCTTTTCGCAGCAGACTGACGGGTCGTCAGCGCCAAAGCAGACGTCGAGCCAAGGAAAATCTAGGTAGAACTCCCTTAGATCGTCCCAGTTTGCAGAATTGTAATACCAGATCTTGCGATGCAATGGTGGATCCTTCTGTATGAGTGGCAATTCACAAACTGTTGTAATAAGTTTGTGGTCGGAAGTACCTAATGGCGGACCAACTGTTACTGTGTACTGGTCATGATTGGTGGTTAGAAAAAGATCCAGGAGGGCGGCGAATTCGCCCCTCTCTGAGATTCGAGTTGGTTCGTCTATAATTTAAGTAAGCCCGCAGCTGATGGCGAATGCTTCAGCCTCTCTACCTTCGTTGTCGGTCTTGTTGTGATGTTTGAGCCAGTTGGTGTTGTGGGCATTGAAGTCTCCCAGAACGATTATTTCTGAACTGGGGTGAT
>MU182456.1:296809-361239 GCA_016904865.1 Pissodes strobi | reverse complement strand
TATGTCATATGGTCCTGCGATGCAGGACCACCGATCTCCATGGAGATCGATGTGCAGGACTTAGTATCTCTTATTCACATAAGATAAACCTAATTTAATCGATAATTCAACACTGTATATTTATCAGCAATCTAATCTAATGTTTTAAATAATATGCACGTTATTTTACTAAAATCAATATAGTAATTATTATAATTATAGTAATTATTGATGTTATTGAATCAAAAATTTTTAAAAATACAAAATTAAACAAATAGCTCTGGTGGTATAGTAAAGCTTTATTCACATTTAAATTCTACACATTTTTTTAAAACACTTATAATTTTTATGTAAAAAAATATATTTCCTACAGTAGCTATGCCTAAAACAAGAAAATTTTTACTTGTGTTATATTAACATGGATAGTAATTTATTTAAGAGATTCATCTCAAATAGATTAAAATGAATTACATTTGGTGAAAAAGATTAAAACATTAAAGCAATTCACCTGTTGTGGGAAAATTTATTTCTGGCTTGACTTTCTACTCCTATCACTCTGAAAAAAATTTTAAAAATATTAAGGCGGGTACCCAAAGGGTTGTTTACAGCTCAAGGATAATGTTTTAAACAATATTATTTGAAAGCATCAGTTTAATACCTCTACCACTTAACGCCCAAACTATTTATAATGATTTTTGCAAGATATACTTTTTTTTATTTAGCATCTGTTCGACATTTTTTAAAGATTTTTTCAATAATTGCTTACCGACCAATCATGCAAAAATATTTATGGCTATTAATTAAATTTTACCTATATTCCTCTGTTCTTCTCGCTTAAGACGTTGGTTGGCTTGCCTGAACCAATCCATTATCACGATCTCGAACTCTTTGTCAGTGACTGTGTGGATTTGTTGCGCTGCATCTAGATGTGAATATAGTCAGTACAGGAATTATCAGATATTTATTGCAAATTTAAAACCTTTTAAAACATTGATGATCTTGCCGTCTCTGATCCGAAAATTGTTTTTTTGTCCCGTCCAGGAACAATGTATTGCCAATTTATTCGAAAAAACAGTTGCCAGACCTCTTCGAAGAAATTCGGGCCCGTTTCGTCCTGCCACTTGTAGGCACTTATTATACTACAAAAGGTCGAAAAACTTATTGGTTACGAATTTACGTATAGGACTTAATAGAATTTACAGAATTGTCAATAGAATTGAAAAATACGATTTATATATATTTACATTTTACTTTTTATTTTTATATTTACTTTTTTTCTGAGTTTAGATACATTTTGGATGTTAACCAAAAATGTTTTAAATTTTGTATTTATTTTTATCATCTGTATCTTCAGTAGGTGTTGTTAAAATACAAGGGTGATTCGAAAATGGCAACTATCCATTACGCTCTACGGGGTCATTTTAGAAACACGAGAAAAGTATAAAAAAATTCTATCTGGCTTATTTTTTAAGATATCAACCTAAATGTGAAAGTTAAAATTGACAATGTTTTCTAAAATTGCAATGTGTGTACCCCTGATCAAAATGCCACTAGTCACTAGGTCACCAAGTATGCTGATAGACAAAATATTGTGCGTTTGCCATTGCAATAATTGATAAAAAAATAAACAACTTTAAAAAATGTAAGGCCAAAGAATTGCAACTTTTTGGGTGAATTATCTGCAATGGGGATTTTTTTAAGTATTTTTCTGGAGATCCCCTAAGGGTCCCCTAAATCATAGTGGAGAGTTTATGCGCCATTTTCGAATCAACCTGTATAATGAAACACTGGTCAAGAAATGTGTATAATATAAGACTATTTATTTAACAGTGTGCTATTTTTCACGGTTTGATTTAAGTGTGTACGTACATGTTTATTCAACAAATGAGTGCCCAGTTTCTTGTTAAAGTAATATACACCTTCTTAAATTATACCATAGAAAATAACACATTATTTTTAAGTAAGTTGTAACTTAAACCAATAATTTTTCGAAAATGGCAGCAAGATTTTTTTCAGAAATTTAGTACTTACCAGTTGCTTAGAAGTAACTGCACAGTTTTTAATTAAATTTTCAAATTCCAATATATTGGCAATTGATTGGAGTGGTAGATATGGCAGTTTTGAAAAATCTTGTTCTTTTTTTAGTACGCTATAAACCGGCTTGTAGATCCTAGATTATTTAATTGAGTTATTATGAAATTTATTTTATTTTCCAATGTTTTAAGTTTCTCCATTATTTGATTGTTTGAAACTTCCACCTCTATAATATTTGCCAAAATTGTGCGTTCATTTTCACCATCTGTATCTAAAATAAGAAAAAAGTACTATATTATTTAAATCCGAATCTATGTTTTATAGTAGAAAAAAAAAACAAAAATATAATAAAATCTTAGTGAAAAAATAAAAAAAATACCAACCTATAGCAACTACTTTGTCAGTTAAATTAATATCTGGGCTTTTATCAACGACCGCAACGTCGACTTCCAAAGAGTGACTTGATCCTAGGTTTGATGGTGATGAATAGTTTTTGTCCTCGTTTTTGTCATGATCGTCATATTCATTTACTAAAATATTTGTTAAATTAATGGTTATAAATATAGTATCCATAAAATAGGTGAATTTGTTATACCTAGTCTATATATACTGCTGTCGCTGGTACCTGCGGACAAATTCTCGCCAATATCACCTAAAGTAATAATAATAAAAAAATATTAGTCGATTTTATTAAAAACTTGTAAAACATTATTTACAAATAATGAGCTGAAATGATCACTTACTTTCAGAAGAAAATGATGGTGGTGGAGAAAATTGCTTCTTATTTATAATTTTTCTTTTGCCAGGAACGCAATCATCTGCTTCGGATTCGGATTCCTTGACAGCCTCTTTCTCCTGTTGGAGAGCATCTTCGTAGACGTCTAAAATAAGTAATATGTATATGGCAGGCCCTTTAAATATACTTTTTTCTATTACCGTGCGTAAAATACTCACTTTACACACTCTATGATTCGTCAAATAGGCCTTTTTAATGTGCAGTGCGTAAAGTAAATCTGATATATTTTTTGACGTTTGGGGCATTGCGTAAAATTATATTTTACGCACTAGTGCGTAAAATAATTTATTTTACGCACTAGTGCGTAAAGTAATTTAATATTATTTTTGTTTTTTCATATATTTTTCGGTAGTAGAAAAAAATTTGTATGCTACTCATGTGTAAAGTACCCTTTTTTTTATTCATGGGATTGTCGCATTCGCCTACCGTGCCGTGCGACAATATTCCCATTCATAAAAAAGGGTCACTTTACACACTTGTTGCATAAATAACTATTTTATGATAAACTAAACTTACCATAGTAACCATAAATGTGTAACCATTTGTTCCAAATGGATATTGATATTTTCAATGTCCTCTTTAAAAAGACTGATGGCCAGAAACCCAAAATGATACTAAACGTTTTGTTATCCCTAAACAAACCAAATGCATGTAGTCTAGAGGTACATCATTAATTAAATTGATATCTAAATGTGCTAATAATGTTGGTCCTTTATGATATTCATCATCTACCATATTAACAAATTCTTCATGGCTTCGTAAGCTAACTTGTGTATTCAAATAGGCCATTCTATGCTGTGTATACTCCCCCAAAACTTTGCATTTCGTGCAACCAGAATATGAGTTGTGGCCCTTTACATTTAGCACAAATGATTTGGCAGGAGCATCACATAAAATTTTCGATATTTTAATTTTAAAATTTGAAGAATTTACAACTACCCCAGTATTTTTCATTTCCAGATATTCATCGACAAACATTTTTAAAAAATCATTTGCATTTTCAGGTTTAGTTTTTCCATGAAAAATACCAACAGGAAAAGGACCACTATTTTTTAAATTGTCTATTGATGCCAAAATTGGCCAGAACTGACTAGAACTACTTTTAGTAATTGGCAAACCATCGACATTAATAGAAATTTTTAAAATAGTTTCCTCTTCCGTTTCCTCAATTGAACTTTTTGCCATTTTCACAGTTTCAATGATCCCTTGTTTGAGACCAAAATGGTAATATTGACCAGGTGGAATTATATTAATTGTTTTTTTTAAGGAACTATCAAACTTTAATAATGTCCTACAATCTTTTGGAATTCCCTCAAAATTAGAATATATACTTAACGGATTCAACAAATCATTAAACGCATTATGGCTGAGACAGGTTTTAATGGCCCACGAAGTTAATGACTTTAAAAATGTTTTACTTTTAATTCCAGGATCTATACTGTGATCTAGATTATCATTGTTAAAGTTTATATTTGTCTTTATGCTACATAAATTATTATCGCATGGAACATTTAAAAAAATTCTGTTAATATCATTAGTATCGCTACAATCTACATGTACTTTAGGCAAAACATTGTCATTTAGGTTAGTAATATTATTTACGGAGTTATCTACATTTACTATGGTATGACTTTCACTTGTACTTTTATAACATAATGCAGGATGTTGTTCTTCAGGGTCACTTGAATCATTGGAGGCCGCACTTGAGGTCAAAGCAGAATTTTGTATGAGCCTCCGAATGTGCCTTTTCGAATATTTAGAAAAGGTTTTCGTTAATTGCTGTAAATAAAGATTGCATTTTGCTATAGCCTATATTTCGGACTATCTATACTACAAGCTGTACCATTAAACTACGGCGGAAGCTAGGGAAAACTATCTACTATAGGTGTTTTAAATTAAGTCTGCCCAATTATTGCTAACAGGCATATTATTAAAGTTAATAGGTTTCCCTGTCTATGAAAACAAAGCTTAAAAACAAATCAGTTGAGGACCCCGCCATGTGCATCATCAATATCATCATAAAATTATACAGCACCCTACACCTACTTTATGTAAAATAATAAATCTACTTACTTTACGGTCCATCTTCTTTCACAACACACACGTATAATTAGCAGGAAAAATAGAAAAAAAACACGCCACCAAAATTAAAAATAAAACACCAATCTCAATCAAAGATGTGGCAGATGACAGACATGACATGACATGTTGCTGGCTGCGTTTATACCGTAATACAAAAGGTTTTGTGAATGGTTGGGTTTACTTTTTAGGTTTTTGTATGACATCTATATGAAAATGAAAATGAATATTAAGATTAACATTGCGCTTTTCGATTTTATGTTAGGAAAGTTCTCAAATGTTGTGACGCTGTGTGAGCGCGGCCATTATGAAGAAATGATTGGATTTTCCAAACCTTGTCATGATTACACGTTGGGCAATATTTATTACACCTTGTCATTCATTAGATAATAAACAAAGAGATCCTATATAGTCGAATATCCATAGACGTATAAAAGGAAAATATGTCTATGCTCGATTCGCATCCGACATCCGATATGAACGCACACATAATTCATTGAGTTAAAATAAACTGCTTACGAACAGGAGGATTTCTTAGCTAATATCTTAAGAAAATATCTGCTTATAATAAGGTAAATTTTTAGTTTAAGTTTTAGAAAAATCGCTGATTTAAAGTATCTTCGTCTCCCTCCTTTCTCTTTTGAGTGAGAGAGAAAGACAACTTTTAGGTAAGGTCAGAAAGTGCACTCAGCGTAAAAGCAGAGCTCGCGTTATCGGCTGTGATTGGTCGAACGCTCCCCGTCAATGTCATTTTATTCAACATGTCCGACGTTCGATTGTATAAAAAATAAACGTTTTTTTAAACTAACATGAATGCTATTTTAATATCACATTTTGTTGATAACGTAATAAACTAGTTGATACAACAACATGTCTTTGATGTTAAAAAGTAACGTTTTTTAAACTACCATGAATGCTACGTTACTATCACGTTTCGCTTATAACGTAACCAATTAGTTGATATAACAATATGTCGTCGATGTTAATAAGAAACGTTTTTTAAACTAACATGAATGCTACGGTATTATGACGTTTCGTTTTTAATGTAAGAAAGTAGTTGATAAAGCAACATTTCTTGGATGTTAATAAGAAACGTTATTCAAACTAACACGAATGTTACGTTACTAACGCATTTTGTCTATAGCGTTACAGTAACATGCTTAAATTTGACATTACAACAACGTTATTTTTTTAAACATTAAGGAAAACGGTAATTGTTTCATTAATAAGATGTTTAAAGGAAAACGTTTAGTAAAATCCTTTAAATTAACGTTACCAAACGTCACAAGGATGTTCCTTGCTTAGTGGGAATTTTCTCAGCGTGTCTGGTATTAGGGATGGTCACTTCACTTGAATGCACGTAGTTTTCCTTACTTCTTTATTTACTAAAACAATATCAGGAATATGATGAGTAACAGTTTTATCAATTAAAATGGTGCGGTCCGGATATAGTCTAAAATTCTCATTTTTCAAAATT
This sequence comes from Pissodes strobi, assembly GCA_016904865.1. Lineage (NCBI taxonomy): Eukaryota > Metazoa > Arthropoda > Insecta > Coleoptera > Curculionidae > Pissodes > Pissodes strobi. The sequence goes on along the minus strand of MU182456.1, from coordinate 354,874 downwards.
GGCTCCGGAGTGTATTTGTAGTAAGGAATCTTTTCTTCCTGTAAGATCTGTAGCTTCCTTGCCAGTCCCTGGTGCACAATTTTTCCTACAGCATCGTGTCGCTCTTTGTAATCAGTCGAGGCAAATATCTGACATCTTCCTATATTATGTTGGAGAGTATTTGAAGTTTGACATCCATATCTGCACCTATTATCTTCAACTGTTGGGTCATCGACTATATATTTTAGGTAGTTACGGGTAGGTATAACATGATCCTGAATAGCTATATCAGTGATCCATCCGTATCGTAAAACGTTTATCTGAATACCAGCCAGAAGTTCAACGCAGCTTTGTTGTAATGTTTTTGGGTAATCTCATTAACGTGTCCCCCGTGCAGGGGTTTCTTTCTCCAGTATTGTTATCCACTTGGCACATTACTCTGTGAAATTCTGAACTGACAGATTTCCTCCAAAGAAGTTTCGGAAATGTATGATCTGCTGGTCCAATTGCATGCTGATATCTGCCAGTTCTCAATCAGGCATAGGACTTGTAGGTGATCGTTCCTGGATTTTGTTAGCAGTGTCCTGTCCTTTCGGTGTAGCTTGCCGCTTTAAGTTTTACTGCATTTAACTATTCCAAAATGATTAGCCAAGCACTGAGCAAGCGTAATTGTTAATTGCCCTAAAAAGATTTTTGCTATTGAGTTAGGTCTTAGTACTTGTCTTAACCGTTTCACGAATTCGGTTGTCAATTCTCCGTCTGCCTCATTCCCAAGTACTTGTAGATATCTCCATTCACAATTGCCTCTAGTTGGTCTCCAGTTTGCATTTGGAAAGTTTCCTGTTGTATCTTACCCTTCATTAGAGTCAATGTGCGGCATTTCTCCATTCCAAATTTCATTAGAATACCTGTTGAAAATTCCTCTACGGTCTTTAGCATTTGATCTAGTTGGTAGCTGCCATTAGTTGTAGATCATCATCCATATCGGGCTCAGCGAAAACCCCTGGAATATGCCATTTTTTATTAGTATGGCATCTATCTAGATGTTGCAGTCGGCTGCATTCAAATTTATTCTCATGTTCCACGCTGACATTCCGTAAAGTTCTCTATCAGAGTATCAATTTTATAAAATTTCACTACCTGAATCAGCCAGTCATAAGACACGGAGTCGAATGCTTTCTTATAGTCGATGTATGCCACAAAAAGGTCCCTTATCTTGGAGTAGGCCTGGCTGCAGATCACAGAATCAATGACAAGTTGTTCTTAACATCTTACTTACGGGCAAATTTTGTAAATCTCCAGTAAGTTCATCAGCCAATCATGATGGGACGAATCGAAGGCCTTGTGGTAGTCAATATAGCACACATTAAGATTTTTGATCCAAAAGTTGTGCAGTCGATCTGGTCCGGGCGCTTTCCAATTGCTGGTCTTCCTGATAGCCTGGAAAATATCTTCTGCTGTTAAATGATCCACAGATATTTCCTCAACTTCCGATGCACTTTGTTCAACATCTGATATCCATTTGGACTCTCTGCTGTAGTGTACTGTTTCTGACCAGATGGAGCTCCAATAGTTTTGGAATTCATCTGTGTTGGCTGGGGCTTGTGCGTTGTCTGGGTTTTCTAGGCGTGTTTCCAAATTCCTGAAAATTTTTTTCTGTCCGCTGTGAATTCTGCATTTTGTTGTTTTCTCTTGGAAAACTTATTATTATTATTATTATTATTATTATTATTATTATTATTATTATTATCATTATTATTATGATTTTTAAGATGTAAATAAGACATAAAACGATTTAATAACCTTAACCGTTAAATCACAATAGAAATTAGGAAATGCCCAGTATTATTAGTCCCGGCTATATCAAGATAACAAATATTGTTAGAAATAAAAAATATTACCGCCGGCATGATGCCTATTACACACAAACCATATTAAAAGCCTAAAATGGCCTTAACACTAAATTTTACAAAAGATAGAGAAAGATACACGAGCAGATAAGAGTGAAAAACGTTATAGTTACTCAAACAATGAGGTAGTCGCACTGAAGATGTCATAAATTACCCCCATGGGGCCGAGGCTGCCCTTCTGACCCCCCTCGGACTATATGGCGCGACGTATTATTGTATGGAAGCAGTATACAGGGTGTTATGGTTAATTATAAAATGCTATATTGATGGAGATAATTTTGATAGAGACGTAATTTTCGTCCCAAGTCGCCGTAATCTTTCATGAGCTCTTGTACATGATAATGAATAAGAGGGTTTTGGACTCTTTGCTATTAGTAGATAATGCGGATGACTATTATGTCTACACCCTTCTAGTAGCCTAAAATATATATTCAACTAAAAAAATAGTCGAATCAAATAGATCACATCTGGATAATTGAGTTGCAAATTAGACCTATGGAGCGGAACTCAAAATGTTTTTTAATCTCCCCAAGCTAGAAAACCATTTCTCATAACAAGTGGATGGTAATGGCGATAAAAATGCAATCATTGTGAAAATGAGATGGCAAAAGTTTAAATCTAGTTAAGTTCTAATACGTTACGAGGTAGTACAAGTCAAGCAATTCATTATTTTAGAAAATATAAAAAGTTTTATGCGTAATAAATTATAAAATAACTAACTGCGCATTAAAAAAACAACTAGCAAATTAATTGCGTCTAGCATTTCTTACTCCGTTACCGCCATTATAGAACTACATATTTGTAGAGTAAAAATATATATGTTATGAAATCGTTTAAGAGTTAAACCTAAATCTTAAAAAACTCGGAACTAAAAAGCATCAAGTTAAGTTCTGAATTAATTCAACTTAGTCATCTTCTAGACCAAGATAATTGTCGGCTATCCATATCATTGGTTTTAGGATTTTTCTAAATGTCATGTAATGTTGGTGAAATATATGGTAATGACTTGTGGATCTAAAGAGTTCATCACTGGCTGTGCTATTTTTGTACAACATAATTCCAAGCTCACAAGTATAATCAAATCATTAACCAGAATGCTAATAAAATTAGTTTTCTTCAATATTTATTCTTGAACTTGCAAATTTATTTAATAGCGGATGAAGGCAGTCTAAATAAGAAAATTCTTAAAGTTCAAAATTTTATTTATTGAAATGAATACGCCAACTGATATCAGTCATAGGGTTGATTGCAACTTGCAACATTCTACTTTACTATTCATGGATACCATAATCAATATCACACTCTAAGTGAGAATGGCAACTGAGAAATAATGAATGATCTGCATTGGTCATAATTCAATGATTTTGCATGACTAGAACAGAGCAGCAATATTACTTTTGGTAATTATTGTGAAGAAATAAATAGGATAATTATTTTTTTTTAAATACTGTAACGGAATATATGTTATATATATGTTATCACATATCAGTCTATTCCGCTCCATTAATTCTACCTATTTATGAATGGTTCTCAATGTTTAGTATATTGATAGGCAGTGCCATCTGTTCGGAAACGGGCTTATCTCGTGTAGTAGGTAATTGAAGAACGTAGAGTGTTATTCAATGCCTGTAATCTACAATAGATTGCTACATTTACCGTATGTTGAATGTTTCCTTAGTTTGACGCCGGGTTTCCTACAACGGTTGTCACGTGTTTTAAATTGCCCAATCCAAAGCCATTGAAAATTTAAATAAGTAGAACGTACAAATTTTGAATGAAAGGTCATATCATCTTGGGTGCAGACGTTGTAACGGTGGTATTAGTTTTTGATCTCAAAATATTTTATTCATCCCGCATATTTTTCAATAATCTTTTTATGTTTTAAATACATTAGTAATAATTGTTTCCCATTCAGTAGTATTGTTGATAATAGTTTTTCAGGCTTATTTCATTAATCTCTCCGTTAATTTGTAACATCAGACTATAGTTATGTACCGGCATTGATTTACATATGTAAGAGGTTTAAACACATGTGTGTAAATTTGCCTGGTTAATTTATTCCTTATCGTTTATCTAAGTTCCTATCTCAAAGCGAGATAGTAAGTATCTTATCTCTATCTTTGATTAATTGAGACGTAATTTACGTCAAATTATTGTTTATGTGCCAAGGGCCATATTTATCGTTAAGTAAAGAAATTACTTATCTGGAGTCATTAGACTCGTTTTAAGAGAGGTTACCTATACCTCGTTTTTCCTGTTTTTTTTTTATAAAACTCTAGTTATTTTCTATTTGAAGTTGCCGAGAGCCACTGTTGGACAAGCCTCATATTTTTTTCATAATTTTCTTTTAAATTTTTAATTTCAATCATAATTTCTTTTGAATTTCATATCTCAAAGTAAAGAAGAGAGATATCTTGAATAACAGTAATTATTTATAGTGTTATTTAATCATAGTAATTTACAATTTTGCTGAACTTTAAATTATAATTTAAGTTCTGATTATATCTACTGTAACCAGTACATTTTCAAGTTTTCAACCTCCTATGTCAAACTGAGGTCCACAAGATACTCCCCTGAATAATTGGTTATTAAGCAGTATTAGTTGGTCTAAGACCTATATATTCTTGTTTTCATGTAACGATCTTGGTGAGAGCATGTGACGCAACAAAGACACCATTTACAGCTTTGCCGTGCGAATAAGTAGGAGTCCCAACTAGGATTATCTGTAAGACCTGGACACGACTATAGCGGGTGAGCTTAGGTACAGGCGAAGAGGTTTCCAGTGGAGATCCTAACCAATCGCATGATTACAAATAGCTGAACGAAGTTATCGCATGGTTACAGATAATTGAAGGAAATAGGTAATCTTTCTCAAAAGAAAGATCGTCTGCTTAGACCAAACTTGGTATCATTAAATTTTTTGATCGTTTACATTGATTCTCTTTACATTGCTATTTAGTTTATTCCAAGCAAAACCTCATAAGCTGTATTTACATCTGATTGTATAAATGTTAATCTTTTTTTGTTAAACCTCATCATCTTGTAAATTAGTTTTTAAATTAATATATATTGTTTTTAGAAATATATTCTTTGATTTATTAAAGGATCGATCGAGTTCTTTAAGACGTGAATTAATTTTTATCGTTCTTATCTATGTAATTCTTGATATCTTAATATTCGTTTTTTATTTACATTGTCTCAGGGAGCTCTGGCACCCACAATATCATAAAAAAATATAGTTAGTGAAAGAGACAACTTACACTCTCAGTGACAAAGCTTCTCATACTCAAATAAACTACTTAACTTTTGCCCTATCTTTACAAATTAGCGACTGAGCTAGATATTCATTAAAAAGCGGCAACACTAATTAGTTACAATACATGTGGTGGCCCGGTTTCTATTCGGCCACTTTCAGCTTCATGCTACATGTAAACATGTAGCACCTCACACTATAAGTGATATTTTCGCGCATAGCAAGATCCCAGTATTTTTCTTCTTGTGATTAATGTAGCGCATCCCCAGCTGCTAGTAGAGGTCCCGACATTAAGATCAAAAGTTCATGGCGGTCTGTTCCACCATGCAGTGTATCTATGAAGCATCGGAGTCTCTAAGCAACGTTGAAGAACAAGCATAGAACAGCACTGATTTTCGCCTCTAATTGTAAGGTTTTAATTACTTTTGTCTCTTTATAGGAGAGGCAAGGTAAGCTTCTACGTAGTGTTGAAATCTAGTAAAATATTTGTCCTTTGTTTATCAACATTTATTACCTTTTCTTGCAAACGTCACTTTAGATTCTTAAAAACTGTGGTTTTGTCAAATTATCCTCCAAAACTTTAGCTTGGTACTGGAGTTTCGTTAAAATTATTTTGCCTTAAGTAAAGATTGAAGCTACGTAACTCAGTGTGGAATTAAATGTCATAAGTTACCCTATACGAATTTATAAGCTTATTAGCAAAATCGAATTTAGTTTACTATTATCGTAAGTGACTCCATAATCAGAAAATCTCTTGTTACAGATTGCCAGTGTAGCGTTAACGAATAAATGAAAATTATGTGACTTAATAGGATGTCTCTTCACTTGTATCAGTAGTTATTTTTCTATTATCTAATATATCTATGTTGTCTACTAAATCAGAAACAATAGTTACCCGAATAGGAATAAAAATTCCTATCTCCAGGTAACTAGTATTCTTCAAAAATGTCTTCCCATCTTGTCTTCTAGTTGTCACCTTTTCTTTCCAGTTTTTCATTATTTTTCGTTCGGTAATATGCTGAAGTTATTGACGATTGTCTATTTATATAATTTATTTGGGCGGTAAAGCATCTTTTTTGAAAATCCTTTTTATTTTCTTCGTGTTTCCTTATTTCGTTTCCCATTTTTTGAAATATAACAGCTCCAGGTTCAGTCGTAGTGTTGTATTACCCGACTCTCATCCTACATGCTATATTTATATTTGAAACAGTCCGGAAGACATAAGTGCTGCTCTCATCGTCCAATTCTGATATATCATGGTAGTCCTTAGGATTATCATTGACAACCTTATACTCAAAATATTGAACATCTTCATTTCTACTTAAGTTATTGTCACTTGTTGATTTATTTGTTTTTCATAAGCAATGATCGCTTGATTCTTATACATACAGTTTTTATATATAATACCGTCATCATTACACTTTAAAGCTTTGACAATAAAGTCTTTTGAAATTCAATTACTGTGTTAGTTCTATCACCAGGTCACCAATCTTTTAGTATTTTATATTTTAATTATTCGTTCTTTTATTTTAGTTTTCTTCAGCCGTGAAGTAACATTTTATTTTCTTTGTTTGCAATTTTCCTCCTTTTTATTTCTTGAAACCACCCAATTATTTTAAGCCCTGGCAACAGTTTGGCTCAGATTGAAATACTCTTGAAAACATGATCACGGCAATCATCGCTTTATTTTGATGCGTTTCGTGTAGCTTCCATCAATATCATAATCATCATTACGTTCAAAGTCTATAGCATCCGCATTACTCAATGCTCTTCTGAATTTTTTTTTGCCTGATTGTTTTTGATCTTTGGGTTTTACTTCTAGTTTTTCTTATACTCCATTCTGTAAGAAGCTCGTTCTTTTACATATATTACTTCTGCTCTGACGTAACTTTCCAGTATTCCTTTATAATTTTCTCTCATTTCTTTGCTTTATGAATATAGAGCATTTTATTATTGTGGCAGATAGTTTGTTTCAATACCGCCATCATCATTGCACTAAAAATCATCAACATTTCTATCTCTACAGCTCGACAGTTATACATAGTCTTAGTAGATTATTATTACCTGTCAATTTAGCAAAGTTTTCCTCTATTGGTATTTACGGACTTCAAAAGAACAGCTGCAAGTTAGATCCTCTGGAGAAGTTTTAAAAGTTTCCCTTCACAATGTATAAAATTGTATAAGCATGCTAGAACTGTTTTCCATATTTAAAACTTCGTACAAGCATTAGAAATTATTTTTGAAGTGTAGCTTTTCAAGCATGGTAGGTTAACTTCATGTGAGTTGTTATATAATGATAACAAGCAACGCTCGCTACGGGATCGCTTGAGCCGTGAGCGTACTTCAATGCAACGAGCGTTACAGGCAGAAGTTTCACTTCATTAGCGTGTTATATGATTACTCGTTAAAAATATTACGCTTATTTAAGGTGATTAGTGTATTTATTTTAAATATGGGAATATTAGAAACATAAATAGAAAATTGACAGTTACTTTTGCGTTTTACAATATGTTTAAAACGGCAGTTTTTCTTTTAATTAATCAATTATATTTTGCAAAATACTTTAGCACATGACACATTTTCTTTAATACAAGTTTCTAAAAGCACCGTGTAAATAGTTTTACAATAGGATAATCAGTAGGCACTCACTGTAAGAATCATCAAGCGACCATTTGCATCCACTGTTCAACATAAGCTACCGGGAGGTAGCTTTATCTATTTTTGCTATCCTGAGCTGCCTCTATTGAGCGAGTCTTAATCCGTTTGGTGTTGTCTGTCCATTTGGTTGGTGGACGACTTCTACTCCGATAAGCATCTCTGCGTAGTCATCATTTAAGTATCTTCTTTGTCCAGCTTTTGTTCGAAAACATATAGCGCGATCACATGGCCAACCCAGTTCCAGTTTAAGGTTGCAGTGCTGATGTAACTTCATCTTTTACTCTGGCTCTCTTCCATATTCTGTTGTTTGGGATCTTGCTTCCTAGAGAAATGCCTAACATTGATCTCTTATTCATTTTTCTTTGCACGATACTTATTTTGTTTGCAGAAGGTAAGTGTTTTAGCCCCATATGTTAGCACAGGCAACACGCATTGGTCGAATATTGTCCTTTTATGACACAATGGCATGTCTAACTTAGAGATATTATGCAAAAATCGCCCAAATTTCTCGAAAGTCGCTAATGTGTGTTATACCCTCCCCATTTATTTCAATTGCCTCGCTCATAGAAATATTTTTCATCCATTGGGTTTTGTTGGTGTTGGTATTGATCCTAACAGAGTTTGGGTTGCTTTGAGTCTCCGTAGCATTTGATTGCTTCGTCCATATTATCTACGACAATTAAGATAACGTCGGCGAATCTCAAATGGTTCAATTTCTCGCCATCTATGTTAATTCCATTTCACCAGTTTATCTGTCCTTCTAGAAGGGTATTGAATAATTTTGGTGAGATGACATCTTCTTCACACATGGCGATGTCAAATCTTGTCGTCCAGCTTGATATATGCTTTTACTTTTGGTACGAATGCTTGATAGCATTAATGTATCTGTGATCGATACGGCATTCGGCAAGAAATCATAGCATTCTCTGCTGGTTTATTGCCCTAATCGACGAAGATTATGGGGAGGAATTTATTGTATGCCATGAGTATTTCGATAAGGGTTTTAACTACTTGTATTATGATGAATAGTTTACACAAATGCGATAGTTTATGGGTCTATAATTTGGCAATTTAGTGATATCTCCTTTTTCGTGCAGTATTTTTGGCCTGGTCTCACTCGTAATGTCTTGTCCTGTTTTCTAAGCAAGCTTGCATATTGCTTTTAGCAGCGTAGTTCCGCCGGTTTTTGCAATTGCAATTATTGCTATACCGCTGTTTCTCATATATCTCTTAGATCTAAGATCGTATATCTGATTTAATCTAAGGTGATATTTGGAATCTCTTCGGACCCTTGATTTTGCGCACCTTGTATGTTGGTGACTAAGCTTGGTACATTTTCATTTCCATTTAGGGTCGCGTGGAAATCTTCTACAACAGGAGGATTTCCGTTTTATTTGGCTCTGTTTTGCTAATTTGCAGATATTTCTCCTACTTCGGAGAGTTAGTTTCCTACTGATTTTATCCCTCTGCTTTGCTCAACTACCTTGGAGAATTCATTTACGTCCATACCCATTGCCTTTTAGATTACTCTATTTAGCTGTTGTAATTCAGCTACGTTTCTTGTGGATTTACTTGTCTTTTCAATATTTGTTTGGTACTTACATTATGTTTTTTTATTTTATTGGGTACTTTTTGTCTGGCATTTTTTACTGCGGTTTTTGTAGACTTTGTATTGATATCAGGGTCAACAACATATTCCGTGGGTGCTAGTTGTGATTTAATTCTATGTTGGTGATAGGTTTCATCTCTAAGTGGTATCCATGGCTTTCCCCGGTCGCTCTTGATGTTATTTGAGATTTTAGATCACACCAGTATATGGTCGCTGCATATTGAAATCTTATTCTGTACAGTTGCATCCTGCACTATCTTCTTCCTGTTAGTTACGATAAAGATAATTTCATTTCTTATAGAGGCTGACCCAAGTCACTTTCGCCGTGGAGGTTCGTCGCAGAAGCTGTTCATTGCAAATAGGTTGTATTGTAAAGGGAAGTTAACACCTCTCTCATTCCAAATTCATGTGTTCCCAACGTTACTTTGGTTTCATCTTTCATATACATTAGTTTTGCATCATTAAATGCTAGATAGATATATATCAGCTTTAAAATAGTTTTAAAATGGTCGGTAGAAGTACTGGGCTTTTATGAACACCTTCAAACATGCTAACAGATCTTAAAGTCCATTTATTCTTAAAAATAAGTTTTAAAGCAGCCTTGGCAGCAATAATATTAAGTGTCCATGGATTTGAGACGGGTGACTCTTGTATTAGCTTTAACGAAGCTTTTGTGTTATCAATCTTAAAACTTGTTGATCTTCTGGAGGGTTTAAAGTCTGTTTAGTTTTAAAATAATCTGTCTTAAGACTATAGCTTTAAGTTGGATTTAAAACATATTCTTTAAGCACTTCATAAAACTTGCAGTTTTATATGATAGCAATAAAGCTCAAGTCTTAGATTGGCTACTTAAAAGACTGTATTAGGATTACTGGGAAAATATATTGCTTCATTAAGGTTATATAATTTTTAAAAAATCCTACTTTATTTTTCTATTGCTTTCTTAAACCATTGCGGCCATCTTGTCATTCTGACTCTCTGTCGTGATTCAGTAGCGTTCAATATAATTTCCTTAAAAATGGCAAATATTTCACATGAATACTTATCAGTTAAAATAAGTGAAAATTTCAAATGAAAATGTAGATCAACATAAAACTGGACAAACTTTCACGTTATGATGATCTAATTGGGCGCGGAAAACTTGATCGCAGTGCTAGAAGACTTATGCGACCCCGTGATAAGGCCGAGTAGTTTTATTAGCAGGCCGAGCAACCTTGGTCAAGACTAAGAAGCTTTACTCTAAGGAATAGTTAGGAGTAATTACAGTAAATAAAAGGTTATGACAGAACTAATAGGATTAATGCTTTCTTTCTACGAAACCTTGAGGTTTTAAATGATAAGAAGCCATATTTTTTACAAACAACACAAGCCTACATATTGGAAATATTTTAGCCAGGTAATATTATTCAATAATTTTATGAAAATTTCGCAGTTTCTACCTTAAAAAGTAAGAGGTTATTAACAGTAATACAACATAAGATTACAAGCAAACATTTTTAAGTTTGTTTATAATAATTAAACCTTATTTAGAATTAGTCAATAATAAATTAAATATTTAAAACAGCAGTAAATTTAAGGCGCTTTAATTTTTAGAAGGTATCTTTCCATATTTCATCGAAAAAGCCGACTGCGTTATAATTTTTGTCTCCTATTTCAGCGAATTTACCAGACTTTGGTATTGCATTTCCTCCATGTTTATTCTTAGGAGTTGGAATGTATCACCGACTAGACGACTCACATGACGAACATTTGTTTGATGTAACTGTTTTACAGGTTGTGATAATTTTATCTAAAGATATTTTAAATCTCATCCTAATCTTAGATCACTATAAATTCTACGGTTTTAAATGATATTTGTGTAAAGTTTTATGATTGCCTTGAAGGCAATGATTAGAGAATCTATTTAAATGCAAGTTGGTTTTAAACAAGCTTTAAGATTTGGTCTTAAGAACCTCATAGGAGTGGGCCCTTTTGCTGTAAGAAGGCCTTTATCTTGCATCAAGAAGTTGTCTAGAGCAGAAGGTTTTAAGTGAGTCTTATTCATTTGGCTGTAACAACATCTTGAAAACCATATTAAAGCTTCTTCTGTTACTTGGGATCTACCTCCTCAGCGTCGTGTGCGCAGTTGTAAGTGCGCATACCTGGATAATTTTTAATGAGTATCTAGAGTTTAATTTGTATATTATGAGGCCTATTACTCTGTTACCGATATTGTGGATCTAGGTAACCTTTTGTATATATGCTTCTTGTGTATTAAGAACCCGATTCCTCATTCCTTTATGAATTCGTTTCCTCTATATTTTAGCAAACCGCCAGAATGAAGCGTTGGTTATTCATCTTCTGTTCTTTTAGGCTCTCATATTTTTGTGTCTGTCTCATTTGATATGTGAGAGTTCTTCCTCAAGCTCTTGTAGTTTCGGGGCTTTAGACAGTGTTCTAGTATTAAAGGTAACAATGGTCATTTTCCAGTTGTGGTACTCTACCTTGTCCCGGGGATTCTTCGCACACTCTGCTCGCCTCCTTGTACTTCTGCTACCTTAGTTGGAGAATGAGCTGCCGGGATTGAAGGTCGTGTGCTTTGGTGTACTATAATTACGGAGATTTTAGCATGCTGTCCAGTGCAGGTGTAAGAATATATACAGATTATTTTTTCTGATATTACGCTCTATATTAGATGGTTTTAAACACTGTTCAGTATTTTTTTTTTGATAATTTATTTAAATGCACTAAATCTGATTGGTTCAGTCTATAAGTCGATTCATAGCACCTACTTATATTCATTGTGTTGAAAAAGTATAAGATTTATATTCGACAACATGCCTCGCCTGTTGACCAAATATTCAACACACCCTAGTTATTTTAGTCAGTTCTCAATAATAACTCTTATTGTCAATACATCACGTAAATTTACAGGATAAAAAATTCAACGGTATCACCCTATATAATGATAAGCATCAATTCGGCTTTCTCGTCACAAATTTGAATATGGTAATTTCGGCTTGTATTTTTGGTCCTTTTGACTTTGTATTTATAGTAATGCGTTCGTGGAGGTCGGTACCGTCCTAACGGGGTGTCGACACGAAATTTAATAGGGCGTCTTTCTTTTGTTTTTCGATTTTCGCGTGTTTGTCGAGAGATACTTTGTCACGAAGGAAACATTCAATTTTTCACTCTTGTTTCGGTGTATCAATAAAGAGGACAAGGAACGGATAGTGGAATTGGCCCATGTCAGGCACGAGAACACTTATGTTTGCGGGACGATGACTTGTCGGAAGGCTTACATGCAATCGTGTTATAAAAATCATTTAAATATCAGATTTAGAAAAAATTAAAAACAGCAACCAACGATAGCGGTAGTGAAAGTAGCATTAAAACAATACTTATTGCTGAAGAGCCTCTAAAGTCGAAGCATCTGTTGCTGTTCTCGTAAGTGTTTGTATGCCATATCTCTTGTTTTTTGAAGTTCAAACTTCTTTTGGGGCGTTCAGCATACGTTTTGCAGTGAAAATTTCTTTTGGCGCGTTCAATACACTTTTCCCTGAGGGGTGAACGAAACTGGGCAGTCATGCTTCAAGCTCGCTAGGCTCGTCACGCTCAGCTATGTAACCTTCGTTCGAGCAAAGTCGGCTCAAGTAGGCTACTGAAGTAAAAACTTCTTTTGTAATGTTCAGCTAATATTGCCTGGACAGCGAAAGGACTAAGCCGTCACGCGTTCAGCTTGTCAGGCTCATCACGCGCAGCTATTTTGGACACTACATTTTTCTCGCCAATGGAAATTTGGGATTTGGCACATTTTTAGGCAACACTTGGGATAGTTGCTTATTTTTGATCATACTATTTTCTATTGGCGAGTTAATACGTCACAAGTGCGATTTTCATACATTTGCTTTGATACACGATAACTGTCAAAAAATTAATTAACTCTGATATAATTTTTTCACGCCTCCTTTGAAGCTCTTTCGAGCCATGTATTTTCTTGAGCGTATATATTTTTGAAAAAGGAATTACTTCGGATCCTTCTTGATGCATCGAAACAGTCGCGAGGATAGAACACAGAGATAGTTAGACAGGAAATTTCTAGAAGAAAAATGCTTGATTGTTTCGAAAATGTCGGGAAAGTAGATTTTTAGGGAAAATGCGAAAACATCGAATTGTATGCCAAAAAAATTACAATTTTAATTTTTTTTCTCGAAATACTTTTCCTCATGGACAAATCGATTATTTGATGAGAATCTACGTAGGAAACGTACGAGAAGATACTTTAGAAATGATGAAGCATTTTATACAGGTTGAGCTAGTTGAATTTATACTGTTCGCCAAAATATTTTATTACTGGTAAATAGAATAATGTGATGCAATCAAATTTCCGTAGGTTATAAAGGAGGGTTACGCCGATAACATAACTAAGAATCGCATAAATAGTATTGAAAAATTCGAATTTGTGACTTTTGTTGACTTACAGCATGAAAACTCTATCTAAAAGAAATGCTCGATTCGCAAACATCGATATCTTCGCTATAAAAAAGTTCTAAAGCAATTCTCCATACGAGATCGAGAAATCGATAAAAAACGATGTTAAAGGCAACCATATTTACGAGTTTAAATAGATAACTTTGCTTTTGATACATTGTACAACCTTTTTAAGGTTAGGTAAGGCTTAGATTAAAATATTTATACATTAATTGGTGTGAAATCTCTTCGAAAACGATTTGAAGTTGGAAAAATGGCACCGGATCGAAAAATTATGATATTTTTTGGCAAAATCGACAGTAACTGCACTTAGTTTTATGGTAGATTTCATGGAAAAATTTCATTCATCTATACTTATAGTTTTTGTAGTAAGTAAGTAGACTTATTTACTCGAAATCTCATCTCATCTCAAAGCAGTTTAGCCAAAATGGGAAAATTTGGATATTTTAAATACGACAGGCAGCAATTTCTGCCGATTTAAATTTCAATTTATGGTAATTACATTCGGAATATTTGATCATATTGCAATTATTCGGATTATTTCTCTTATTTTGGTGTTCTCTAGAATATGTTCTAACATAATATATGCTCTCAAAAAAATAGAATTAAATTAGTTTGGGTTAGATGTGGCAATCCCAACGTAAACACTCAAAGATTATTAGAAAAATAATAAAACGGCAGCTTAAAAAAAATTTGTTGACGATTTTACAAGGAATTTACTCCTGTTAATGTAACCATTATATTTCTAATTTGTAACTTTGGAGGTTTCCAATCATTTTGAGATATTGTGTTACAATTTCATTGTCAAATTATTATTTGAGCGTTGAATTTATATTTTACAATTTATTTGCAAAAGTTCGTAGCTCTATTATTAATAGTTTGTAAAATCGCCATCAAAGATATACATTTTCTGTAATATCACATAAAATCATTAGTTGTTTTATGTGAAAATGCATTGAATTTTTATAAACTGTTTGTAATATTATTCTACATTATACCGATCCTCGGGTGAAAGTATATCGTATTTTTCATCGCAATAGAACCCTATTTTATTGATTTCGCTCCATTTTGGTATTATTACAAAATAGGATAACTGAAAAATATACTGAAACTACACTTTATTTTATTAGGAAATGATACCAACCTGTTTCCCACACAATTTTCAAACAACTTTTTATACCCTGTACTTCTGATTACTCAAACTATTGTTACGTTTTTCCCGCGAGTTCTAACAAAATTACAACTCTTACAAAAAATAATGCTCTCTTTATTCTTTATCGCTCTATAGAATTAAGCACACTATACTACTCTTATAACTTTACAACTATTACAACTTTACAATTCGGAATTCAATGATTAACTAATTAAACACGCCACGCGTTCTGCCTGCTATTTATATATAACTTGGGAGATCATCCTTTCTTCCTTTGCGGATTATATAACCAGACTTTGTGGTTCATCTGAAATCCCATAGAGTTAGCTTGAAGATCATATCGAGCCTTCATCCGGTCACTGGCGAGACGTTCAAACGGTAGTCCCACATCATTGTCTTTCATCTTCCTACTAGATCTTGTCTTAGGTCCTTGACAGGTTGAACACTGCCGGCACCATGATTTCACATCCTGGTAAAATCTGTGGCGGATCTTGTCAATCGTTCTGTTAACTCCAAGATGAACACCAAACTTTCCATTATGTACTTCTTCCAGAACTTCCGATACCCTCTTCCTTGGTACCACTAGCTGCGTTTTCACTACTTTTCCATCGGCGCTTTCCCAGACTCGTTTAAGAAGTCCATTTTCAACTACCATGGAGTCCCCCTGAGCCCACAGAGATTTAAAAGTAAATCCCTTAGTTGAAATATCTCTCCAGCTTGGTCTTGGTTGACGTTATTCTTTAGCTTTTAACGGTAGGATATTTCACTATCCTCAAGCTGATCTAGTTGCTCTGTGGTCTACTGCTAATCAACTTTAAGCTCGATTTGCCTAATGGGAGTGGTTCCTTCTCGTTAGTCTATTTTTTGGCAATGTTTATATTCATCCTCACATGACCTTCTAGATAAAGCATCTGTATTATTATGTCATCGTCCTTCCCTGTGCTTAGCCTTAAAGTTATTTTGTTTTAACTCTTCCTGACTTGACTTTGAAATGCTAGCGTCCGTGGATGGAGATGTAGACCGTAGTTGTACTCGACAGTCTCTTTTGAAATGCCCAGTTCTGCCACAATATAGAGCACTGATTTGAAACATTTCGGTTACGCGGTCTATCTTCTAGTGGCTCCCGGAATCTTTGTACTTGACAGTCTCTTTTGATTTGCCCAGTCTTGCCACATCTATCGCACTGATTTCAAATATTTCGGTTACGTGGCCTACCTTCTAGTGGCTCCCGGAATCTTTGTACTCGACAGCCCCTTTTGAAATGTCCAGTTCTGCCACATCTATAGCACTGATTTATAGCATTTCGTTTACATGGTCTAACTACTAGTGGCTAACCCAAACTACTAGTGGCTTCCGGAATCTCTCCGTGGCCTGAGGAGCTTCGGCCTAATTTCTTCAAAATTTCGCCCATCTCAGTTAATTCACAGCTGTTCGCCGGCTTTTCTTCCAGGATGGATACGGCCCTGATTTTTGGCTTAGAGATGTTACAGCGCGTTGATGTTCTTAAATAACTGTCAGAGATCATTAAAAAGTAAGATATCATGCAATTTTGTACAGATATTTTCAAGAATATAGTAAAGGACATAGGACAATTTCTACACGCGGCTTCGCTTGCGTTGATGTACTTAAGTAGCTTAATTTTTCTGTCATCTTAAAGCAATAGTTAATGTTACGATTTCTAGGGCTCTACCCAAAGCTTTACTGCTGATATCAAATTTGGCTAGACGTAGCATTTTCTGAGTTTCTGGATTTCTGATAGCATCCTCGAAATATTGTTCAGCAAGTTCTCTTGAAATTCTCTCGTTGCTGCCGGGTAGGCCAATTGAATGAGACGTCTAACGTCTGCCACAAACTCTTGCAGGTTTTCACCAGGCTTCTGATGTCGGGACTTTACTTGTGCCTGATACAGTTGTCTTCTGTGTTGGTCTCCAAATCGTCTCTTCAAGGCAGCTACAATTATGTCATATTTCCCCTGTTGGCTGATGGGAATGATCTGTAGTAGTTCCAGGGCAGATCCACGAAGCGCTACCACTAGTGACGTAGCCATTTCTCCGTTATTCCAACCGTTGGCAACGGCAACGGCTTCAAATTGTCTTTTGTACATTGTCCAGGATGTTTGACCGTCATAGGTTGGAGGTTTGATATATTGTCCTGTGGCGAATACCCTCTCGGCTGATCCTTGATTTTTTAGTCTGGTAACTTCTGCTTGTAGATTCTACATATCTTTCTGTACGTCTCCTACTTCTTTTTGCACATTTACAACTTCTTTTTGTACAGCTCCAACTTCTTTTTGTATATCGTTTACTTCTTTTTGAAATTTCTCATTTTGCCGTCCAATATTTTCTGTAATTTTCCTTGCTCGCCTACCATCCAGCATCCATTTCTGAAGCTGGTTTTGATCTGCTTGCCTTCTACGTGCATCCTCTTTTCGTTCCGATAGTCTTTTATCTTCTTAATATTTCTGAAGCTGGTCCTGTTCTATTTGCCTTTTATCTTGTTGTTCTTATAAAGTCCTGTTCTGCTTCCTTTTGCCTTCTTGGTCTTGCAAAATTTTCTGAAGCCGGTCCCATTCTCGATCGACAATTTCAGGTAATATAGTGTGCTGCATTTTTTAAAGTGAAAACTTGTTAATCTTTAGGCGCGTTCAGCACATTTTTTCCTGGGTAGTAAATGAGAGACTGCCCAGTCATGTAACGCTCTTTCTAGTGGAGATCTTTAGGCTACACTTGGCAGCTGACGGTTATTTTTTTTTTGGCGATCCGATTTTTTTATTACGTCACATGTGCGATTTTCCAAAATCTTGAATTTATACACGATGACTGTCAAACAACTAATTAATTTTGCTGAAGTTTTCTGTACATTTTTGGTGGTCTTCCGAGCCTTATTGGAATTGGCGGGAAACGAAAAACGGCAAGTATATTTTTGGGCGTGTATATTTCTGAAGAAGAGTCACTTTAGATCGGCCTAGCGCCGAAAAAGAAGCAAGGATTGAAAAAAACCAAGGCCATAGTTCAATAGAGAATTTCTGGGAGAAAGACTGTTTAAATGCTTATCTGTTTCGAAAATATCAGGAAAATGAACTTTTGAGGAAAAATGTAAAAACTGATTTACCTATAGATCCAAAAATGAAGGTTTATATTATTTTTCGATTTTTTTTTTATATAAAATTGATTTCTTGAGAAGAATCTATGCCAAAAACCTACAAGAAGACACTTTAGAAATGATGATGCTTTTTTATACAGAGTAAGCTGGTTGAACTTAAGCTTATACACATAATATTTTTTTATTACTGAAAAACTGAAACACCTGAAGCAACCAATCTTTCGTACATTAAAGAGAGGAGTTACAGGTACAACATACCAAGAAATCGCATCAATACGATTGAAAATGCAAAATTGGTGATTTTTGATTTTCAATTTGAAAAATCTAATTCAATCTAACGTGCCAGCCAACTTATAGCTAGAAAACAATCCCAAATCCATATCTCTGTTATAAAAAGTTCTATAACAATTTTCCAAACGATATCGGAAAATGTGAGAAAATCGATCTTAAAAAACATGCAGTAAATCGTAAAAAAATTCTTCGGCATTTTTACGAGTCTGAATAGATGATAGCTTTGCTTTTGATGCATTATGAAAAAAGACATCGCACACCAACATCGCCGAAATTCCATATACAAATTTCCGCGACTGGTCCATTTTTTCAGATTTTAGTATGTTTTTGAACCCAGAAAAATATCTTAAAATTTAAGCGATTTTACAAAATACAGTTACAGTTGCGTTATTATATTAATTTATTCTTTAAATGACAAACTTGGAGTAACAATTACATCCATTTTAATTAAATGAAAATAAAGTCTATAACTGTAACATAATAATTAAGAACTTGAATATGAACAAATAAAAAATTATTTAAAACATCAAACAAATAAAGTAATAAAAAAACATGAAAAAAATATAATAAGTGTTTATATTAAACTCAAAAAACTTATTTTTAATGTAACCATCCTTTAAACATGGCAAAAATTTGACTCAATTCTGCTGTAATTAATACTATGATGGCGACACAAAAAATTATAATACTGTAACTGTTAAGTATTTTGTCTCAACAATCGCATATTTAGCCAACGACGATTATTTTTAACCCATAACTGAACACACATTTTCCAAAAATAGAAACACTAAAACCATCCGTGTTTCATTTAAAAATTTGCAGCTTCAAAATCAGATGAGATGAGGTGTTTTGAACTAATACCAAAAAAACAACATTTTGGTTCACCACTGTAAAATATCATTTAAAAAAAAAATAATAAACAACAATCACAATTAACAGATCTACAGTGTGGTAAAAAAGTGATGAAAATTGGAAGAATAATAAAAAAGTTATAAAACATTAAAATTGGTCAACATTTTAGGGCAGCGGAATTTTGTGCCGGGGTGAGTATTATTTTTATACAACCCTATATTATAAGATTTATTTTGCTATAGCATTGGTTAAGCTCATACTGAATTTTGTAAAATTATTATTAAAATGGTATTATGTAAATTTTTTATTAAAACGAAAGACATTATTTATTTTCGCTTAACTTTTAAGCCATTTTTCTGGACCACTTTGTATCCTTAGAAATTTGGCGAAATGACAAAAATTTTCTAATTTGGTAGGCGCTGTTACATACGACCAAATTCCATGTTAAGGTGTGCGCCTTATATGAAATAGGTCTTTCGATATTTTGAGATGACGTTTAGGCTGTTAATAAATTTATGATTTAGTGTTTACCATTAAATAAATAGGTAACAAATAAGCTCTAAATTAGCGTTTCATTTGAAAAATTGTGGCTTCTAAATGGAATGAGATAATGGTAAATTTTTGGCAATATTTTGCTCTAGAATAGGTTAAGTTCTAATTGAATAAAAATCAACCGGTCACCGAAATTCCATATAAGTAGTGCGATGTATTTTTAAGTAATACGTCTTCCAATATTTTGACATGACTTTTAGGGTAAAATATGTATATTAATATTTAGTTGCCTGAAATTTTTCTGAAAAACGGTTTGAATCTGCGAAAATGGGGCAAGAAATAATAACTACTCTTATTCATTCCATGCCACGAAGACTGCAAACTATCACTGCTGCAAGAGATGAGCCTAATAAAACTTTTGGTTTTGTTAATTATTTTATGATATACTGTTTACAGCTCTTAAATGGAATGGGATAATGGTAAATGTTTAAAGCACATCCAAGTTTACAGCAATCAGTTTGTGAACAAAATTTTCCACCTCACTTTTTTCATAAGGTATTTTGAAATTATAAAAAAAATAAAAAAACAACATTTTGGTTTACCCCTGTATAATATCACCTAAACGAAAAATGTAATTATTGAAATAATAAAAAACAATCGCAATAAACGGATCTACAAACTGCCAAAAAAATCCATGAGAATTGGATAAATATTAAGAAATTTATAAATCATCAAAATTTGCCAAAATTTTAGGGCCTCGGAGTTTAGTGCCGAAAGGTGTATTATTTTTATACAACCCGATATTATAGGATTTATTTTAGTATAGAATAGGTAAAGCTCTTAGTGTGATTTGTACAATTATTATAAAAATTATGGAATTTCCGAATTTGTTTGTTGTCGCATAACTTTTAAGTCATTTTTATGGGTCAACTTGTATACGCCCTCAAACTATCGTCCAATTGCCTTGCTTCCAATAATCTCCAAAGCCATGGAACGTGTATAGTCAATCAGCAACTACTCAAGTACCTCGAGAACAACAGAATAATCAGCGATAATCGACACGGCTTTCGCAAAGAGAGATGGACAGGAGATATATTGGCCTATGTCACTCATATGGAGCGATTGCGTTGGATATTTCGAAGGCATTCGACAGAGTTTGGCATGACGGACTGCTCAACAAACTGCCGTCCTTCGGACTGCCAGCCTCCCTCTGCAGCTGGCTTGCCAGTTTCCTTAAAAACCGATCTCTGCACGTTGCAGTTCATGGACACACTCAAACACATTCATCATTATCGCGGGCGTGCCTCAGGGCGCAATACTTTCACCAACTCTGTCTCATCTATATTAATGACCTGCTGACTGAAACGAATAATTCTGTTTACAGTTTTGCAGATGACAGTACCCTTGTCTCCCAATTTAGATCAGAAAATCCTTTACCAGCGACTGAGACTTATCATCGCAGACAGGAGCATATTACAGGAATAAATCAAGACCTGGAGAAAGTTCAAACTTGGGGCGACAGAAATTTTGGTCCCAGTTCAATGCAGTAAAGACATAAGCAGTCATATTTAGCAAGAGGGCCAATAGGGCGGGCCCTGACACCATTATGGCAAGATCGACCATTCCTTCATCCTCGTCAATCGGACTACTGGGTGTCTCGGTCAACAGCAATATGTCCTGGTATGACCACGTTGCTAACATCGCAAAATTAGCCTATCAGACGCTTGTTGCGCTATTTTGCAACAAAAGCTGTATACACCGCAGCAGTTGTTCTTGCTCTACAAAGCGCAAATAAGACCGTGCTTAGAATATTGCTCACGTATCTGGGGTGCCGGACCAAAGCACACCCTAAAGCTGCTGGATTCCATTCAGAAAAGAGTTGTGCGTCTCGTCGGCGACCCGGAGTTGACCCGAAATCTGGATAGCCTGGAACACCGCAGACATGTGGCCGAGATGTCCCTATTTTACAGATACTTTCACGGCAGATGTTCCCAGAATTTGTCCCGCCTCATCGTTCCCCTGCCAACGCCTGTCAGACAGTCCCGACGAACGGCAAGAGCTCACCAGTTCGTCGTACAACTGGAAACACCTAGAACTTCGCATGACAAGAACTCCTTTGTCTGGCTCACGGCATCACTGTGGAATTCACTCCCAGGACATCTGTTTCCCCCTAATTAAAACCTGCAACTAATCAAGAACCGTGTCAATCAACTTCTTCGCACACACACCGCTCGTTGAGCGCCATAGGATCTCCCCTTAGTGCATGTGCCACTGCCATAAAAAAAATTGGCGCAATGGTAAAAATTGCCTATTTTGATAAGTCTATTACATACTAAAATTTGGAAAATATCAACCGGTCGCATAAGTTCATTTTAAGGAGTGCGTCTTCCAATTATTTGACATGGCGTTTAGGTACAAATATGTAGATTTAATTGCCTGAAATCTCATTGAAAACGATTTGAAGCAGGAAAAATTGGTCGGATTTGTTTGGTGATTTCGTATAGTTTCTGTCGATTTTATAGCAAATTTCAAGGAAAAATAGAAGTCTATAGCATTTATAATAAGTACATCGAAAATATTTATTCATGTTGCAAGTATTCGGATACACAAATTATAAATTATATAGATATCGCACACCCTATTAAATATTATTTGTAAATTTCTTATATTGTAAACTAGGACTTGATAGGTAAGTGCGAGCTATTTCTCTTACAGTTTTTTATGTCCTTTGAAGTTTTCACTTCTGTCAATTTCACTAGGCTCCTAAATTCTAAAATTTTGATCTGGGGGTAAAAATAGGGATTGATTTCGCAAAAAGAACTGTTAACTTCATGTCTTTCCAAAATAGAAATAGATATTTGAAGTTGGTATCTTCTAAGAGCCTTTCCTTCTGGGTTAGTTTGGGTTACGCTGAAGGTATATAGTTTGTATCCATACGACAAAGAATTGAAGGTGTTTTGTGGGCCTAGAGGGTATATGAAGCACTATAGCCTGTACTACCGACTACTACTTCACGGGATGTCTATATTTTTGAAAATTAAATAAGTTTTTCTAGAGACTCCAATGTATTACATTTAGTTTTAAACTATTTAAAAAGCATTTTGATAACGCTACTGACAAAGCTATTTTTTTATATTAATATGACACGCCACACCGCGCCACTGATGCATTATATGGGCATTCTTTCTAAGAATACCCGCTGAGTACCATAGGAAGGAAGTGGTTCCCTACTGGTAGCCCATACTGACTTTTAAAATGAGCCATAAAACATAGAAAATGTCAATGTAAATATAGATAAATAAATTTCGAGATAAAGGAAAACACGCATGGGGCGTCTTTAGACAAATGTTCGTATACTGATGATTATATTATTGGTACAATAAGGGGTGTCAATTTTTGTGTGCTTTATTTATTATAAATGAAAACAGGTGAAGGAAAAAACATGTTTGATTACCAGCTGAAAGTTCACCAGTATCATTGGTGTCTAAATAAATCTTCTAACTTTATAGGGCGGGTAAACTAAGAACCTATACATTACAGGTGCCAGGTGCTATGACGTAATAAACATTCAGGGCTTGGAAAAGCATAAAATATCATTCGGGATCAAGGGACATGACATGAACATATTGTGCTGAAACCATGTTTGTGAATTATTCAGGAGCACTCCTAGTACTATCGCTGTCTCTCTCGCTCTCTATTCGGTAAAGGCGAGTCCAACGAGAGACAGAAAGATAGAAAAGTATTCACTTCAAAAAATGAAGAAGCGATTTAGGTTTCGAGTTTTGATAACGTAATCACACACCGATTAAACTGAACATCAATACAAGAAGTGTCAGAATCATGTGGACCTACAAGGAAGTCGTTGGTGGAAGTGCGAGGTTAAACTTATAATATCTAACTTATAAGACTTGTTATGTTCTTTACTATGATGACATATCGTTACCTCAATTCTACCAGGGCATATCCCAAAAATCGTAATTTTACACAGCGATGAAAGAAGCTTCCATTTATATTTGGGTTTCTTCCATAAGCACCTAGTGATTATATTAAGAGTGTTATTTGTGCTTTATTACTTATGTTTTGAGCCATTAAATATGTGCGTCTTATTACATATCTGGTTCCCTGTTGAATAAAACCCTTAAATGAGTCCATCTCCTTTATCCCTGTATAATTTGTAAGAAAAATAAGATTAATTTGTAAAAAATATATATTCAAATGCAAAAAATATAAAAGCAACATCCTCTTTTAACAATAAAAACACACAACGATTATCTATTATAGTTTTTCTTCTTTTTAACATTTTTCGCAACAATATTCTTCTTATTTTCTTCAGTCTTTTGTTTATAATAACATTCTTCAAGATGCTCTTGGACTTTCTATGTTAGAATTTTCATCTGTATTTTTTTCGGAATCATTATTCCTTATATAGTCTTCTTTATGTATCAAATTATCATATAAAAAAGTGGATGTCTGATAGTAGAACTTTTTTCATATCCTATAGATGTATCATTTTTTTTTGTCATTTGAAGTCTTTGTTCATAAAGTGGCTTAAGATGTATGTGAGTATATTTCATTTATTGTTTTCTATTATTATGAAAAGGACTTGTGCCCGTCTTTATAATTTGTCTAGCCCAGACTAACCCAAACAATTTCACCGCTTGGAACATATTTCAGACATTTAAGATGGGCAACTTTCAAATAATTTATGTGTTTTACAGGCCTTGAGGAGATATACCTTGAAATGTCTGTATCATCGAAATTGTACATCAAGTGGCCTTGGGTTTTGCCTGGCATTTCGATTGACTAGTCAATTGGTAAAAATATGTTTCATCCTTTGAGATCTCATTCTCTCAGACTGTGAGAAGAGTCACACTCCATTTGAATGCGGCCCTTCTATAAGTACTTTTGCTGAATTATACCTTAATGAAGAGAATGACAAAATATTTACCAGATTATGGTTTTTAATTTGGTATCCGCAACTATCGGAGCAAATCACTATCGGATTCATTTATTTCTCAACAACTACACCTACTGATTGTAGGAACTTAAATATACATGTCGCAAATGCTGATGGAGACAGTTCACACTCAGATTCATTTCAAGAAAAATTGCTACATTCGTGTGTTTCCAAATTATAAATAGTAAAAGTATGTACTTAAACCTTTGTTTTATAGTACAGCGAACTTGCATGAAAATCCATTGTAAAGCAGTGGATGAGTTTTTCCTCACATCTTTTTTGTCCTAATTTTTCTCTTGTACTTCATATTTTTTTGCTAATATGTGGCATTGTGCGAAATTTCATTAAGTTGTTTCATTTTATAGACCCAACAAAGTCAAATTGGTTCTAGCGAGGTTTAAAAAGGCCAATATTCATATTGTCAAATATTATCAAAAATGTACAAAGGGATAATGGCAAAACATCTGCATCTAAAGAGATTTGTTTGTAAATCGTAAACTTTAGCTTTCGCCTTAACATTTTGTTCTACATCATTTTTTTACGGCAACAGTGACTTTCCATTTAGGGCAAATCATTCAAAAATGTTCTAGGTGCCTCCGTCTTTGTCTTCAATAATGCGCTGCTGAATCACTTCTTCTTTGCACTTTTTCTTAATTTTTACTTTTCTGCCTCTTCATCATTCCAAAATTACTTCCTTCACTTACGACTTGTCTTACCATATTTTCCCTTATTCTGAAGGTACTCTCAATAAATTGCTACATGCCTTATATTATTCTATTTCACTTTTTAAGAAATAGTAGAACAAACCAGTCCTCATAGACGAATTTGTTTGTATAACTTCGTTGTGAGACATAAGTTTCTTATGTTCACAATAAAATTAGTCAAATATATTTAGTCGAATCTCTACGAGAAACAAATGTCATGATTGGTATTTTTTACGAAATATGAAAATACAGGCTGGTCCCATATTTAGTTCAATCCTTTGTTCTTGTGCACCCAATATAATCTTTGCTCAACATTCTCTTTTTCCTGTTTCAATTATTTCTGGATCTGTAATTTTTTTATTCACTTGCTAATTTTATTTTCATTCTCATTAGTTTCAGTGTACTCAGGACGTTCTTGATCACTGTCTTTTACATCAAGTTCGATAGGAATGTACCTAGTCATCATTCTTTTCGAATGGTAAATCATTTAGTTGTATTTTGTAGCATTATATTTGCTTCAATGTTTTCCTTAGGGTCAGTAATCTCTTGAAAGTGTTCTACTTAGGTGGTTATGTAGTCAAGATTATCGTTTGTGATTGTGACGTCTATTTCTTGAACAGGTAAATCATTAGGGACAGACTGAGTTGTTGCAATGGCCACTTTTTCGTCATCATTGATCGTGATAAGGACCGGATATACTTTTCTCTCTCCCACCCATTAGTAATTTTCAATAACACTGCAAACAATAACAGATCGCATTTCCAAGAGGTATATAAATGAAACACTGGGCCTCTTGTTTTTCTAGGTATTGCCCCATAACTACCTCCAACCGCTTACGAAATATTAGCTATCAAAACAAAATAGACAAACGACAAAGTATGAAAGAAAGCTATTTTAGATGATGTTGAAAATATCCTCCACCAAATGTTCTGCAGTAGTTCAATCGATCTAAAAACTCATGTTTTACATTTGTACACCTTGTGGAGAAATTTCTTGCATTAGGTACCCGTCGAACAGACTCCTTAAACGTATCTGCCGAATTGAGTTTAGATTTATAAACCAAATTTTTGACGCAGCTCCACGATTTAAAAAAAAAATCCAGTGGGTTTAGATCGGGAGATCCGGGTGGTCACTCTTCTATTTGTAAAAACCATAAGGTTGAGCTTAGTAAATCATGATCATTATAATCTGGAAATAGAGTGCCACGAGCTTGAACCAGATAATTTTGGTGGAAAATTTAGATATATTTTTTCCAGTGAGGCTCAATCATAGGAAAATAGTCTCATTACCCTATTTTCAGACCGCCTAGGCATTAACCTTTTCATTACACTTGGTGTGATTTTCTGTGTCCAGTATGTGCAGTTTTGCCTGTTTACTTGACCATTTAAAGAAAACGTAACTTCATATGAAAAACAAATTTTCTGGGCAATTCTTGCGGTATTACCGGTGGTTTGGTGAATTTCGTGCTCCCCTTCAAGTTGTGTGCTTGAGCTATGAGAATCTTGCTGTAGTGATAATGATAGTTTTTTTTCCTCCTCAAGACTTCCACTTTTAACACTATCGTTAAACAGTACGGAAAATTCTCCCTACTTAACTGCGACCCTAGATAGTGTCGATTGGCTAATAGGTGGACGATTTTGGTATTTTTCATTGAACGTATCACGAACTTCCCTATGACTTCTATTTTTATCTCCACAACCCATCATAATCAAAATATCTATCCGTTCATATTTGGCGAGACACATTTTGGATGTAATATCAGCAAAGCAAAATACAAATTTGATAACTTTCACTGGCATTTTTTGATGTCTCGAACTTAAATAGCAGATTGTGACTTAAGTTCAGAACGTTGCTAAGACGAGAAGCATATCAATAGTGCATATACCAGCATTAAAGTATTGATATTTCGTAAACGGTTGAAGATAGGTATAGGGCACGATTTATGAAGAATTATTAGAATTAAATACAGAATGTAAAAATAGGCAATGTGTCTTAAAAAAAATAACCCATGAAGGACTGGTGTTGCCATATGGCAACATTGACAGTTTTGTGAGCAAGCAGCCTTAATTAGGTTATGTTAGTTTGCTATCATTCCATACATGTGTTGGATTAGCAGAAAACAAGTGATTCTAAAATCTGTGTGTGTCATAAACTTATTCCTTTCGTGTTTGTAATATATTTTTCTCATCGTACTTTCATTATTCAAAATGGATATAGAATTTGTGTAAGTACCTAATTGTAAAAATTGCTTGTGAATAAATACTACACTTTGCTGGTTCAAATAACATTGATGCCGCACTAGAAAGATAACTTAATGTGCTATAATAACCAGCAACTCGCAAAATAAAACCACTTTTGCAATATTTTGTGTTCAATTTCGACCTTCACTGGCATCCTATTTGATTTTTTTTCTAGAGGGCATTTGACTTGACTTTGAGCATGGTCTATGAAGATGACGTCAACGTTAGAAATATTTATATTGAGCCGCCAGATACTGAAGCCCTCACAGATGAAGATTCTGGAGTGGAAGATGAAGGAGGGTCCGTTGACAATCTATCAAGCAAACAGCTAGAAACTAAATTTGAGTTGCAAAAGTATGGCAAAGAAGCAGACAAAATGGAGGATGAAGACCAAGGACGAAGATTAGAAGGAGAGAGAGTATGCGCTTTTGAAGAAGCAGAAAGCCAAGGTGAAGCAGTACAAGGAAATGTTCAAGAAATTGATACCGCTGAAGAAGAAAGCGAATTTTCTACACACGACAAAGAAATTCCACGGTAAAGTAGAGAAAATTGACTACGATATCTTGGACTGGATAAATGGTGATTTAGTTGACAACTTCACAAATTTTCTAGAACAGAGTTACGAACAATACAAAACTTTAACGCCGGTAGAGATTTTTTAAAATTGTTTTTTGACGGCGATATAATTAGCCATATCCTGAGCGAGTCTACGAGTTATGCTCTACCGAAAAACTTTCCCAATCCACAAATATCCACAGGAGAAATTAGATGTTTTCTTGCGATTTTGATTCTTTCAGGATATAATTGGCCTTCAGGAAAAAAAATACTGGGATACGGAGGGCGACATGGGGAATAAGATGGTGATAAGTGCAATGCGAAGAGATCGGTTTTTTTACAATTTGGTGTTTCTTTCAGATGCAGAAAATGAAATTATCGATTATAGCGACAAATATTACAAGATCAAATGAAAAACTTTTGTATTCCATGCAAAAATTAATTTAATTAATTTTTGCATGGAATACAAAAGTTTTTCATTTAGTACATTTCGTACATGCACACAGCCTTCACTCTTCATTCATTACAAGATCAGGCCGTTAGCCGATCGTTTGCAAAAGAAATTCGAATAATGTTACGTTCCGGCATGCGAAATGAACCATGACGAGTCGATGGTGAAATTATTTTGGGCGTCACTCTCGTAAACAATTCATCAGAGGGCAGCCGATTCGTTTCGGTTACAAGCTGTGGTGTTTCAGCACTAAAAGCTGGTATCTGATGAATTTCAACACGTACCAAGGATCCGATCCTAAAGCAAATAAAGACTATTACAAAGTCATTGAAGCCTGTGCGGTACCTTTCGACAAATGCTCGATGAATTACCCGACGATAAATCCAAATTATCTCACAAATTTTACTGCGACAATTATTTATTTACGAGCTTCCACCTTTTGCCACACGTAAAGAATCGTGGCTTTTTCCTTACCGAAACAATACGCGAAAATCGTCTTCCCAAAACCGGCGCGCGGCGGCGGCGCTATTGTTTCAAAGAATAACATGCAGAAATGCAAGAGAGGTAACACTGAGTCGATCCTTGATAGAGTAACTGGTATTATCCTTGTGAGATGGTTAGATAACAATGTTGTAAGTGTTGCGTCAACGTGTGATGGTGTAGGATCTCAATCGCTTGTGAAGAGGTATTCACAAGCCGAAAAGAAAATTATCCAGGAACCAGGTCCATGTCTTATTGAAAAATATAGCCATGCAATGGAGGCACAGACCTGTTGGATGAGAATATAAACCGCTTTAGAATCGGGATGAGGGAAAAAAGTGGAACTGCAGGTTGATTACCTGGATACTAGATGTGACCTACACAAGAAATCCGGAAACAAGCTAAAACAATTACAGTTCAGGCGACAAATTGTGTTAACTTATTTGACCAAACACCGTATCGCTGCAGGGCAGGGTGGCCAACCAGCTAGTTCAGTGTCAAGTCGCTCCTCTCATAAGGTTTCAGATGACATTAGATATGACGGTGGGGACACAACTGGGATCAGTACCAAATAAAAAAAAATGTGTGTGCAGGTGAAGAATGCAACTCGACAATGCGTACAAGATGTGTAAATGTGGTGTTACCGTGTGCAAAAAGTGTAATGTGCAATTTCATACATATCTGTATGTAGTTTATTTGTCGATATTCCCTCTCCTTTAGATTTTCGTGTTATTACTTCGCCAGGTAGCCATAGAAGCCTGGCGTTGCCATTTGGCAATATCGAATATTTTCGAATTTCAGGATATTTTGATTATTTTTGTTCTTTTTAGTTAGTATTGTTAATTTATGTTGGATTTCTTGTAACATTTATTCGAAATAAAATTTCATATCATTTTCATGATGTTAAAAAAGTACATTATATAAAAATACAATGCTGATTCTTTAACATAACCTTTTTGGCAAGGCGTTTATAAATCGTTTTGGAAATGATGTGTCTCTGTATTTGTACTTACAAGATTGCTTCTTTATTAATATTTTGCAAAGGTGTGGTATAAAGTATAAACTTAGTATAGACCACCATTATATTATTATCATTAACCTACAGCGCAGCGCTCCAGTTAACGCATTCTAGACCGTCCAAATTTCCATCAAATCTAGATATTTTAAAATGTTGTCGCAGAGTTCAGGAGCTTCAGCAGCGTAGGCTTCAGTCAACGTAACTGAAGTAAACCAGCTTCCTCGTAAAATGGTTAGCAGCCAAACAGCTTGCATTCTACAATTCTATTGATACAAGAAAGCATAATAAGTCTGATTAGTAAGAAAGTTTTTTTTCGTGTTAGCCATTATAATTTAAAATTAACTGTTTTAAATTTACCTGACAAGCATCTTCACAAATACTTTTACAGTGCTTTTTAAATATCAACATAAGTCAACTTTTACTTGTGCCAAATTTCTCGGAAACTTCCGTCCCTCAAATCCCGGTTTTTACGATTGACCATTACGTTGGTAAATACCAGCGATCATGCCAATGGCAGGCATTATAAGTGGTCACCAGCATGGCTTCCGCAAGCACAGATTAGCGGGAGATCTCCTGACTTAGGTGATCTACCTATGGACTAAAACCATTGAGAGCTACGAACGACGAATCTCGTGCAATGGCTCTCAATATATTCAAAGCATTTGACAGGGTGTGGCATGACGGATTGTTAAGCAAATTGACAGCATACAGACTACCACTAGCACTGCTTCTATGGCTTTCCAATTTATTAAGGGATCGAATCATCCGAGTTGGTATTGATGGACATTTCTCGGAGGAATTTGAAATCAATGCCGGAGTTCCTCAAGGGTGTATTATTATCTCCCACACTGTTCTTGCCCTATATCAACGATCTCTTAGACAGTATAAATAATTCTATTTGCAACTTTGCGGACGACAGCACGCTTATATCTCCATTCTTGTCGCGGATTCCAATAACAGCTGCTCGTTCCCAACGCGAGCCAGAAAATCAGAATGCTGCCATCAATGAGGATATGAACGCCATTGTGGAATGGGGTGAGGAAAAAAATGTCCAGTTTGACGCAGGAGAAACTCAAGCAGTTGTCTTGTCAAAACAAGCAAACACCGCGGGACCTGACTTATCAATGACAGAACAAACACAGACGCATCTAGCCGTTACGCTATAACTTTTCTGACATGCACAGTGGCTGCGTTTCATGATGACCGTTGACTCCAACGCCATCTAGTGTAGGTGGCAACGCCCGATTGCATTCGCGCCATGTCTTCGTGATGCAATAAATTTGCAGCAAGAGCCCTCGTGGTCGAGAGGTCTAGATGGCTAGGTCTCAAGTCGGCGGCCCGGGTTCAAACCCCGGTGCTTTTTTTTATTTTTTTAAGGTTAAGTTTCTAAACAGCTTTTTTCTTGATTGTGGGTATGTCTTGGGTTAGCACCTGGTTAGTTTCCTTTTATTGAGCCCCCGTAGTGAGCGAAGGTCCATGCGAAAAGTGAAATATTACTTATTGTAATACGTGCCCGTACTTTGGATGCACTTTTTACGAAATATTTTGCTTTAACTAACTAAAAAACAGGATATATTAAACAAAAGCCGTATTATAGTGGATATACAGCAGCTTGCATGTGTTTCCGCGAATACATTCACTAAGAATTCCCCTTCTTGTGAATACATTCCACTGCATTCAATAGTCAACAAGGCGATCAGAAAACGCAACTGCGCATGTTACAAAAGTTATAGCGTAACGGCTAGGCGCTAGTAACAAACACTGACTCTCTCCTCATCGATAAGCTTGCTGGGCATTAACGTAGAAAACAATATGTATTGGCGCAATCACGTCACCAAAATCGCCGAGGCAGCAGCCAAAAAGCTAGAAGTAAGTACTCTATAGAACAAAAACCTCATCAGCTTTTACTGCTCTATAAGGCCCAGATAAGACCATCTCTGGAATACTGTTCCCATGTATGGAGCTCGGCATATTGGACTCCATACAGACGAGTGCAGTCCGCCTTGTGGATGACCCAGAGTTGACTAAAGACCTTGAACATCGAAGAAAAGTGGCGGACCTATCTCTTTACTATCGATACTGCTTCGGAATGTATTATCGAACGAGCTGGCACTTATGATTCCGCCCAGAGTTGCGCCAAATAGAAACACTCGTCAGACACAAGCTGTTCATCAACATACGATTCAGTTGCGAACATCTAGGACGTCGCTGTTGCGGGACTTCTCTGTCTGGAAGAGTGCCTCGCTCTGGAATGGACTTCTGAGTAACGTCTATCCCTAAAACTACAACCTACAGCGCTTCAAGTCCAAGGATTTTCCTTTTGTGTGTGTGCCGAATATAAACAAGACCTTTTCACACTTGCTTTAAATGATTTCTAGTTTAATCTCGTATATTCTAACTCTAATCGATTTGATTTTGAAGTTTGAAAGACTCACGGCGCAATTATTGATTACTTCTATTTTATTTAAGAGTTATTTCATTTCAGGGAAACAGGACGGAAAAATTACTCGTTGTTTGGCCAATTCTACATTATGTATGCTCCATTTACTATTCCCTACTCAATTTTTAAAACCGCCTGACCTAGAAGCAGCGCAGTTTCTGAGGAGAGTGCAACATTTGCATGGGTCGGCACAAATTAGGGGGGTAAATTTTAGCCTACACTATATTTGATATTTCTCGCTTAGTTTATTTACATACAAAGTTTAGGGGAAAACGTCAACATATGGCAATGCCGCTGGTTTTCCTCTAGCAAGCCTCATATATTGTCTGTAGAAATAATTTCAGAAATTTAATAGATTCATTCTTCTTCTAATGAATTCAATTATATTTTCGGGTTATTTTGTAAATACTGAGGATGAAGAATTCTAAAAAAATATAAATAATTATGAAATAAATTGCATATATATAAAAAAATGGTTGTTTGTTTAATTGAATACATAGAACAATCAAAATGTATTGTTTCGCAACAAGATTTATCTACTACCCAATTGAAAGAAAAAAGGTCATTACTTTGAACTTCGATTAATAACTTTAATAAGGTGAGCGATTTTAGAGATTAGTCACTGCTAAATTAATCACTTTTTTGAAAATCACACGTCTATTAATATCATACTGACATTGATACATTTAAGGTGTCTTAAATCATTTAAGACACTAATTAATTGAACGAGTCTTTCAAAATTAAACAGAAAATGAACAATGTTATGATAATCCATTAGGATGGCCTCTTAACTACTCTTCCACAGAATTTAAGCGGCTATGCGAAATTTAAGGTCATGGTCCAAGACCATTAATTTGATCAAATAATATTCAAAATTAAATAGAAAATTACTCACGTTATGATAATCCATTACTAAGAGCGTCTTAACTAATTTGGCATTGAAAGTTCTCTGGCCTTTCTATTAAATTTCGATGATGGCAAAGTTAAAAAAATTGTACAAAAGTAATAATTATTATAGTTTTCAAGAGATAGTTTGCGCATTTTAAAATGAATGTTATAAATGACTACTTTACAACTACTTGTCATAATCATTGAAGTTTAACTCCTGTATGTAATATACATTTCAAAGATACATCAGGTAAAATGTAATGTTAGCCAGATGATAGAGTTATATTGGTATACCTACCTTAGCTAGGCCGATGCAAATAAAACACCAATTTTCCAAGATCTGTTAAGTATTTATTTCAATAAAGACAATTATAATAATATAATACTATACATCTAATTATTTACAATAAAAACAGAGAAATATTATGGTACATAAATAAAATTAGGCTTAAAGAAGAGCCAACAAAAATATATAATTAGTTAGATTTAATAATAATAATAAAAATCTTACATTTTTGTTCAGTGATATGGTAAACGTTTTCAAGTAACAAGTAATTTGCTAAAGACACAAAATAACGTGAAGTAACAATTATTTATTATTCCAGATACGGTATTTTTGTAATAAATAACCACTGTTGAGGAGAGGGATGATTTCCAAATCGTAGATACGATTATATTGGAGAAATCATTTAATTAAACTACGAGGTATAAAGGGTTCAAAAATACAACTTTATAAAGAACATAGACTATAGTATAATAGAGATAAGCAAATAAGATAAAGAGCTTGTTTATCTTACTTTAAATAAGATTAATTTAGCACTCAACTGTCGGGGAGTAAATAAATAAGACGAATCTGGCCAAATATATCAGTGATTTAAAAGAA
The DNA here is from genome assembly GCA_016904865.1 of Pissodes strobi. Lineage (NCBI taxonomy): Eukaryota > Metazoa > Arthropoda > Insecta > Coleoptera > Curculionidae > Pissodes > Pissodes strobi. The sequence continues at coordinate 320,489 of MU182456.1, read as the reverse complement.
CTTTTACCACAGTTTTATTTTCTTTGAATGAGCAAAAATGTTTTAATTAATTTCGACATATTTTGCCAATACGACTCTAACTCAAACCTCTGGCATTTATTACAAAAATATGTGTCCAGTCCATTTAGTTATCCTGTAACATACAACACTAGGTATACTGCAGTACGTTAAGGGGAAATATGTTTATTTCCAAAATAGGAATTCGGATCTGAACCGCTAATTCCATTTTGGCAAAAAACGTTTTAAACATGTAAAAAACATTAAACTGGTCATATCAACGTATAGCTCTTTGTGCAGATGTTAGAAATGCAGCGCAGTTTTTCTAAGGTCGGTAACTTAACCAGAACATCTTTAATAAAATTACTTCAGCAACCAAAAAGCTTTGACGCAATTGCCAGCAAAAAGCAAATTCCGGCTTAGTTTGAGATTCACAGAGGCATGAGCCACACAATAATTTCAAAACTCGCGCTCAAATTCCGTAAGATGGACTTTTAATCTAACAAGCAGTAGTATGTCGTTTACTCTAATCCAGGAAATATATTTGGCAACACTGATGGATGACTTAAGCTCTTAAAATTATAACAACATATTCCTCTTAATTTCTAGAAGTCAATCAAGTAACACTGTTGATATATTATTCGGATTGCTGCAACTCAACTGTTTCAAATAACTGTTAGCCATCAATACAAAAAATAAACTGTAAAAACTAGATAAATATGGTGACAAACTCCACATAATTTATAAATCAAGAAACCTTTTCTTCATGTGGGCTTTTCATGCCACAACCATGTAACTAATCCATCAGTCATGCCATCCACTGGTCCAGAGTACTTATAATATCATTTCCTAGATTATAATAAATATCAAATCAAACTCAAGTGTCCAATGCACAGTCGTGTTTGCTCTATTAAAATGGTTACGATGCGAGAAAAAATCAGGCTTTAGAAAAATGTTCAATTCAAGTCTGAGAGTAGGGCATCGGTTAATGAAAACTTACTGCCTATTAGAATCTTCCCTATTCCTATTACGAATTTTAAAAGGCTGCTCGTAAGTCAAACCTTACACAAAATTGCGCTAGATCTCTAACCGTATTATGTCTACATTTACCGAAGAAAATGCATTCTTCTTAAAAGAGGAAAGGATCCCATTGCCACCGTCAAATTGGTTTTGTTCAGTATCACAGATAAAATTACTAAAATGCATTTTATACAAATATACATTTTCACACAGATTTTGAATCTGCGTCTTCGTATAATTCTTGGTTGTTCTTTTGCACTTAACCCTTATTGCTTGATCATCCTGAAACAAAAGAAAATAATATTAATAAATACAAAAACATAAATTAACGTATTAATGTATACACAGAATTTAAAAATTGTTTAATTTAGGAAATGAATTATATTAAATTGTCGTAATAATCCAGAGAGTTATAAATGTACTCAAATTATATAGCTGCACTTCAAAAAGAACACATCAAGTTATTCCTCATTTATTTTACCAGTTTCGCTTGCTTTGGCTCTATATAGAGGAAGTGCACAGTAAGATTCTAGAACCTAGAATACTACCATTCAGTATCAATTTGAAGGGCGTTGGTAAGTTATGTGTTATAGCAAAGAAAATTCTACTATACGATACAATTTTCTTTGGGTATCGGCATTAAACAATTTGTGCAGTGAAAGCGTCTACTCTATTCTTTAGAAATGGAACGAAGGAAAATTGCAATATAATGAGAGGTCATCCTTCTTCGCACGTCTCAAAAAGTTCATTCATTTTCACATGGAGGTTATGAGAATATTATGAGTATCTCTTCTCATAGAAGTTCATTCATTTTAGAGATTTTCCCTTGGTATGGTTTAATGCTCCCCATTACCCAACTATGTACGTCTCGCAGTTTCCGCAGATATACACTTCTGTGTAAAATTATTGCAGCACTCGATATTTTCGTTTGTTATGTTTTCCTGGGGATTTAATAATTCACGGAATAAGTAATGCTAATTTACTTTTATTTGCCTCAGTAATACAATTCATACCAAATTCCCTAGTCTTATGAATGAAATTGAACGATTTGCGTGTTTCTTGACAAAAACTTAGCAACCATGCAGAGGGTGGCTCGAATTCGAATCTATGTACGAGGATCTCGAAAACCGTAAGAGATACAGACAGTGTCAGTCATATTAGGGCAAAATTCCGCATTTAGGTGCCTAACAATCTGCCGTATAGAAAGTTTTAAAATTCCGATAATTTCCGGATATATCCGGAAAATGCCAACATTTTTAAAAATCGATTTATTTTTTCGGGGGTTTATTTAAAAACGAATTTCAAATTGAATTGCACTTTTGCATTTTTTGCTCTATCCAATGGTCGTATCCAGTTTGGTGTCCGACGTTTCGTCTTCAAGGGGTCATCATCAACTTTCTTTTTCTAAATAAGAACCTTAATTTTTATATCGTTTGATGTTATTGGCGTTATTAATATAAGGTTTTATTTTTTTTATTCTTTTTTTATTTTTATTTTTAATCTTTTTTTGAAATTACTTATTTTGCTTTGGCGTAATTTTAAATAGTTTGTTACTTTTAAAATTTTTATATTCAATAAAAATATTGGAAAATTGGAGCCTTTATTTTTAATTAAAAAAAATGGTAAAATTAAATAAACAGGTTCGACTATTTTTACCACAAAGCAAAATAAATAACTTTTTAAAAAAATAAAATAAAACACGTATTCATATTAATAACACCAATATCATACGAAAAACGAAAAAAAAAATCAGTTTGTATTTAAGAAAAGAAAGTTGATGATGACCCCTTGAAAACGAAACATCGGATTCCTTGCTGGATACCACCATTGGATAGAGCGGAAAAAGTGGCAATGCAAGAGTAAATTTGAAATCAGTCTTTAAATAATCTCAGAAAAAAAAACATTTTTCAATATTTCGTTATTCCGGTTATTTCCGGAAGTACTTGGAATTTTAAAGCTTTCTAAACGGCATATTGTTAGGCTCCTAAATGCGCAATTTTGCCCTAATTTGACCGACACTGTATCTCTTAAGGTTTTCGAGTTCCCCGTACATAGGCTCGAATTCGAGCCACCCTGTACAGAGACATCATTTTTCGAGTCTTACTCGATTAGCAGTTTTCGTATCTGCTTTTTTTAAAAGCAAAAAATATTGTCAGATATCAATTTGACCCTATCTTGGTAAATGGCAACCCATATATTTTTTCACACCGTTTAATAGATATTTCTGTCACCCCGTGCTTTGGAGGCGTTGGTGAATGCCATGCATTAACTTGCCATGGTCTTCGGGTGTTTTCTCGGCTTGCTTACAAATAGCCAAAGTTATTCCCTTGTATAACTTGATGATGTGGATGATACGGGCAAATATCAAGCTGCATCACTTCTGTCTACTATTTCAAAGATTACCGAAAAATCTACCAAGAGTCGAATAGCATATTTTCTTTGTCATAGGCAAAAACTTCAATAGGGTGACCAGACGTCCCCGATTTCCAGAGACTAATTATCTAATTATATACTACAGAAATTGTGCAAAGCAATAATAATTGATGTCGTCTTCGATGTATATAAAAGTCCTTCACTAAAATAATTAGAAAGGTCATAGAGAAGCGCCGAAAAGAAAACACAAGAGTTCGACATTTAGGGACCTCAACAAAATAGGCCCAGGGACTTTCATAAGGCGTAATGAACGCTTCAAAAAATCGTTCTTGAATTTTCTCGCAAGCTACCGGCAGAGAACCACAAAGATACTTTAAGGAAGAAGACTTTGGTCTGCACGTAAGCGAGTAAGTGCATCGCAAACCACAACGGTTTTACACAACAGATATAACAATAAGCCTGTGAACACGAAGAGGCCGATTCCTTAATGTGTTTTCATTGTGAACACATTAGGAAAAGTGACCCCTCACTGACAACAGTAGATGTTTTGACCTTATTTTTGTCAAACGTAACCAAATCAGTACATTTAAAACCATACAACAGAATTTGGCTGAATTTTTGAGCTGAAAAAAAAACAACAATTTATGATGTCAAGAAAACTGGGGGAAAAGCTTTGCAGGTCCTTGCCTGGATTTTACACGTTTACTAGGTGTGATTTACACCACAGCTTTCATCCGTTAAGGAAAAATCCGACCTCTCAAATTACTTACCAAGAAGATATCCTGAAACCAAGAGGCTTTCTCCTCCCCTGGGGACATTCTGTGAGGTGTCCAAAGAAGTAACAGCTATTTTAGAAGAATTCACAAGTGAAAAATATGGTGAAAATTTTTTTAATGATATGAACAGTTTGACCTCAGTTGTTTTTTAAATTATCCAAACCAGTCTACAGAATATTTTATTCTGTAAACTTTGTCCAAACCGAAGAGCGCTTCCAATCCTTTTTCTGACATCAGGAAAATTGATCCTGCGCTATTGCCACTATGCAGTTTTATGCTGGAGAATAAAGTACTTCATTGCAACCTCATTTGCTTAATTTGGAACAATGCAGCTGATCCAGATCCATTAAAGGCAATGCCACCGGAAAAGAGTGGCTGGGAGATCACCGAGAAAGGATGCATACCCACCCAACCACATCTTCCTGAAACAATGAGAGAACACCAAGAGGCTCTCCTGGAGCAGACTTAATCTGACAATTCAGATGATGAAGAAGTGAGTCTCAGCTCTACGCTGCTTAAAAATGCTACTTTCTTGAACTGTTTCACAATATATTTTTATTTTTCGTACCCTTTGCACAAATTTTGTATGTTATAGATATAGATAAAGCCCCCAAATAATTTGTCTTAGGGTCTTCTCAATGGGCAGATGGAAACAATCATGATGACGAAAACAAAATTTTATGTACATTATAACGTAAATTCCTGCCCTTTTTGAGATTTAAAAATTGTCTTATGAACTTAAAGCCCTCGAATTTCTTGTCTTTGACCGGGTGTGTACTTAAAGGGCTGTCTCGATACAGCACTCCGTTATTTCTTTTCATGTATCTTACCTATGACGTAAATTTTGGTCTTTTTGCAAAATTGCCTAGCCCCCATCACTTAAAAGCCCCTGGTCTGGCATGTAACACAAAACAAATTTAAACCATCGACCAATTACACATGGTCGATGTTTAAACTAATTCAGCTATGCACACAAGACCACTGGTGCCAAAATGTTGTACTTTATGACGCAAAATTTCAGGCAGCAGCTTCCTGCCCATAACGTTGCCTTCTTTGTTTGTGTTGGAGTCGGTATCTACGGATTGCAAACGTAGAACTAGGCTCTTAGTGCATGAACATACTACTCGTCAAGCAAGTAGCTTAAAACTGCCAATTCCAACGTCGGCATTGACTAAGAACTCTATTATTTATGAGAGCAGGAACAGGAAGATGTATAAACCTTATTCCTTATCTATTTAGAAGATGTCGTACTGTGAAGCCCTTTAGAAGAAGGGCAGTAAAAAAGATGCTAACTGAAAAGCATATTGCATTGGGAGGGTTTTGTGAGAATACACTGTTAATTGTCAAAACATATTTTTGTAATTTTGTTTGTTAATTAGCTTTAACGTTAATGACAAATTTAGTGCCCATCTTGATGTTTGTATTTTCCTGTTGGTTTAAGTGAAATTCCTTTATGTGACCTTTACGGTTCTTTTTGTGTATATTTTTATTTGTGTAATTTCTTTATAATTTGTTTTATTATAATTTTATTGTTGCATTTATCCTAACAACTTTGTTAACAAGATATAAATGAGCTGACAGTTTTAACTATTTGCTCCAAGAATTTTATACGACGATTGAGATTTTTTTAGTTCTAACCTCAAATTGTTTATATTTCAATCAAATATTAGGAACGGAAACAATACAAATATTTATATGAATTTATGGGCAAGATAAAAAACTTAAACAAAATATGGAAGGTTTTAAAGGCCATTTGTTTGGTGTTTGGATGTTAGTAACCAACATATTCATGCCTTGCAGATTTTTGAACCCTTTATAGGATACTGGTTACTTAGTTCATATCTCTACACATAGACTAATTCTGGTTGTATATTGGACCGTTTATTCGATCAAACGCACTAAGCGCTTAACCCTTCAAAATTTTGACCAGTGTTTATTACAACTTAGGGCGATAAGACGAAAATACCAAAATCTTTCTAGGGCTTATTGATCATAAAAAAAAGCTTTGAACAATTGCAATGTATGGATGTGGGTGATGCATTCGACATTATTGATGGAATTAATGACGATCAGACCATTGATTCTGACTTAGGAGGAAATGCCGAGGATAATATCGAGATCAAAAGAGCCTACGCCAATGTAGACAATGAATCAGATTACGATAGCAATGACTCAATAGCGGACCCAGACTCATTGACCCTAAACCAAGAAAAGATGCCAGTATAAGATTTCCCTCATCCATGAAGAAGATAACGAGACCACCTTCATTCAATGAACCAACAAAAAAAAAATTTGAAGGGAGCAAAAAACTATTTTTTACTACCTTTTCGAGGTAGTCAGTATACATAATTTAAAAACACACAATTAATTTTATTACATCTATCACGAAGGGCAGGCAAACAAAGGCCCCAACGAAGTATGTAGCTTTTTGCTTGATTATCTCAAAAACAATCTATCTAACGTTTTTTGTGACAACCAGCGAAAACAAGAACTGCATTATTAGACTCTGTTTGGCCCTTACATTCATGAAGCGCTTTGGAAAAATTCAGTACTTTTTCCCTATTCGGAGGCATTCTTTTTTACCCTGTAAAGGAGTCCTTGAAAAAATTTGACAGAATATTTAATATTCATAAGTACACGGAAATTATTGTAAATTCAAGTGCTAAAAATAGGTTTAGAGTAAAAGAAGTTTAAACCAATGAGATTCTTAATTTTAGACAGTGGTGAGTTAAGTATTGCAATAAAACATGCCTGTCAACTGAATCTGAGAAAAGGGATATCCCTCGAGCTCAAAAAACATCTTTTGCAATTTCCACCTTTAATCATTACGTATATAGCCATCGAAACAAAAAAGTAATTTTAATATGGAATGGCCCAAAGTACCATCATATTATCCTGACGGATTTTGAATTGAATTGCACTCCGTTTTGTCTTCAAAAAGTCATCAACTTTCTTTTTTTAAAAACGAATTTAATTTTTTTTATCGTTTTTCAGACGATATTGGCGTTATTAATATGAATAAGTATGTGTTTTTAATTTCTTTTTTAATTTTTGTCCAATTTTTTTTCATTGTTTATTTGCTTTGGGGTAAAAAATAAACAAAACACCTTATTTAATTTTACTATTTTTTATGTATATTAAAAGTGAAGGCTACAATTGTCGACTTAACAAAAAATAAAATAAAGTATTTTTATAGAATATAAAAATTTCAGGAACAAACTATTTGAAATACGCCAATACAAAATAAGTAATTTAAAAAAAAAATCAAAAAGGAAAAATTATAAAAAGGATATAAAAATAATAAAAACACATATTGATATTAATAACGCCAGTATCATCTGAAAAACGATATAAAAAATTAAGGTTTGTATTTAAAAAAAGAAAGTTGATGATGACCTCTTGAAGACGAAACGTCGGATTTCAAACTGGATACCACCATTGGATAGGGGGAAAAAGTGGCAATGCGAAAGTGCAATTCAATTTCAAATCCGTTTTTAAATAAGCGGAGGAAAAATAAAACGATTTTTCAAAATTTTGGTTTTTTTTTCGGATATCTCCGGAAATACTCGGAATTTTAAAACTTTCTAAACGGCAAAATTGCCCATTTACGTGCCTACGTAAATGTGCAATTTTGCCCTAATTTTACTGACACGGTTTTCGAGATTCGAGACTCGAATTCGATCCACCTTGTACACCTATCTAGAATATAAATTATATACATATATAATAAACAATTAAAACGGAACGAAATTGAGTATACTTGTCAGAAAAAAATTATATATCTGAAAAGACCTAAGTTTTTTGAAAAATCTGCATGATAAAGAAAACAAAAGCCAATCCTTCGTCCTATTAACTTGCATCTTAAACTGGACTGAACTCTATAAAATATTTTAAACGTTAGATATATCAAGGCTTTAACAAAAAAATAATCATGTTCAACTTTTCTCAAAACTTGCAAATATTACTTAAAAGACCCTATAAGAAATAATCGATTCAATAATTGTATGGTAATATATTATTTTCTGCAACTTTTTCGCAATATTTTAGTTGCGTAACTAGCACATTAATGCTTTATTGCGTAAAGTAATGTGCTCAAGTAAACAATGAGATAATAGTATATTAGAGTACTAGTTTTATAAGATACGCTTTTAATGTACGAACAAGTGCGCTTAAATGTCTTATAAAACATTTTTCTATTTTGCATTTTTAAGATTAAGAGATAAACATATTTTTTTTTATGAAATATTAAATGAAAATTTTGAATGTAAGAACATTTAAAAGTCACGGTTGTATCATTTCTGTCATTTTCTATACATAAGAATAATTATATTTCTTTTAGAAAATATGCTCGCGAAAAACTTTAACGTTTCAAGCTTAGTAATTCCAAGTGGACATGTTATTCCTTTGCGCCAGAATTTTTGTTCATGCTTGACAAACCAAACTAAAGTAGATCCGGCGAGAACTGGTACTATGGAGTGACTAAAATTTAATTTGATTCATCTGATGATGCTAACATGGTTAGCGATTAGTACCTACCGCAGCGCGTCGAGTACAAAAATTCTATTTCGGTATTGTGGATAAAACTGCCTCAGATTAGTTTTGCGAAGGTCCAAATCCAAACTTAGCCTGTATTATTGGTAAATAATTCTGAGATTTCCTGTACATATTACAGTTTGCTGGACTTCTATTTCAAAGTAATTTCCTTCAAGCTGCCGTAGCTTAAAAATATACTTAACAAAATAATTGTATATAAAATAGTTAACAACATTCTTACAAATCGGATTTTGACCAGGAATAAATTCAGTATCCCTCAAAGGAATCAGAGATCTGGTCATAGCTTTGCAATTCTTTGCCAATTGATTTATTACGGTTCAACTGGACTTTTGGGTGGGATATGTAAATTAGTAGATTATCTAAAGAATGTATCTTTGAATTGTTTGTCTTTTCTTCAAGTTAATTTCGAATTTGCAAAAAACATCTACTACAAGCCTGATATAATATAAAACATAATTATAAAGGATATGCCCTAAGTAAACACTTATTATTTATTTCATGAATATGCAATATCGGGTACTAAATATTTTAAAACCATCCGCAACCATTTCAGTTCACGAAAAGAGATAAATGTTAAGTTCTTTCCATAACTATCTTTCAGCTCCCCGTTATATGGTTTTTTACAAGGTGCCACTTTATCACACCTGTTTTATGAATGAAAAGAAAGGTAATGGACAAATTTAGCCATGTTCGCGAAATATGGGAAATTTTTGTTGAAATTTTTATTGCATTCACTTCATATGACAAGCAACTTGTGGGATTCCGAGGAAGATGCCCATTTATTATCGTATATAATAATAACCCTGATAATTATGGAATAAAATAGAAATGATGAATGATTCAAAACCCTCCTATATACATATAGTTTGCCAAAAAAATATAATTGCACGCCACTGTTAATGCTTTCCTCGTCCTCTCGAACTGGTGTTGAAAAAAGATCAGTGCGAAAGGGGTCCAACGAGAAAGAGAAAGACAAACATAAACAGGATATAAAATCGAAGCGTTCAACTGATTGAAATCTAGTTTCATTTGTCAATGTCCTGAAGGTGGCGATAGGGTTTTCATTCAGTGCAGTTGAAGAGAAACAATATGTGGGTGGAGTTGTAGATACAAGGCATTAGTTAAGCTCACTATTTCGGATAATTAATGAATGAGCTGGGTTTAATGAATGAGAAAATAATGTTGGTAGAGGTGTTTACAAGCACGAGACTTATTAATTTACACTATACTCGGTGTTTGAAAATAGCGATGCCTTATGTTGTAATTTACTGCGTGACGGTCTAAACATTTTTAAATTGATGAAGAAAGACACATAACGCATTTTAAATATTTGTTGCAAGAGGGGAGGGGGTGGCGGGATGAGCAATCCAGCAACAACATAAAACTCCGATTTTCTACCACGAATATGCCGGATTGCGTGTTTAAAATTAACTTAACCAACACAATATTACGCCTATTTCCCATTTCTTTCTAAGCTCACCAATTGGGCATTTTTAACCAGATTAATTGGTATGTTCTGCTTATATGTCCTCCAAATAAAATGCATCATCATTTCCATAGTGCTTTCTAATACAGTTTTTTTGTCCCAGATTCTCGTCAAGTAATCGGCTTTTTAAAAAAAAAGTACTTTTCGAAAAAGAAAATAAAAACGTTAATTTTTCTACCTAGAAATCGATATTTCTGCATTTTCCCCAAAAAGTTCATTTTCCCGACATTTTCGAAAGCATTCAGAGAGTTTTTCTCCTATTAAACTGTTGGCTCAGTTTTTCGATCCTCATGACTTTTTTGGCGCTTGAACGACCTAAAATATACACCCAAAAATGCTCGGGTTCAAAATCGCCGAAATGTCATCAATATTTTTTCAAAGCGAAATTGCTAAAAATCGCAAATTTCCACTCACAGCTGTTTTCGAGAAAAATTAGAACGAAATAGGTTTATCGCAACTGAACCGCTCCTCTGAATGGTTCTCGCTTGGCTGAAGTTGACGCCGATTTACCCGAATGAGCGTCACATATCTGAGCGTGACGACTCAGTCTACTTAGGAAAAATGGTGCTGAATGCCCTTAAAGATATTTTCAATTGCGAAAGAGTTTCGGATATTTGGTATATTTGAGAAATGATTGAAAGTCAGTTTCATGTGACAATTTGTGTGATTTTCGTAACTAACATACCCTTATTCCTGATTATAGTTATGTCATAATGTCACATAACTATGAACTCATGCCTTTTGTTGATGAATTTATTAAATCACAACTGATAAAACGCTTATAGAACAATGTAATTAATAAATTAATATTAGTTAAACAATTAAGTATTCTTTTATCCTAACAAATGTTTACTATGTAGGTTTCCCAAGGCTCTATATGGTAACCTTATTAATTCTCCGAAGATATCGCGACCAGCATCTCAAAAGGAAACCAATCTGACTATGACATAATACATTCTTAAGAAACACCTTTACAATGGAGATAAAGTCAAAGAATTTTAAATTGTTTTCGCCTAATCTTCCATCGGCAATTTGTTTAGTTGAACTAGACATTATTAGAAATCAATAGGCCCGTATTATTTTACAAATTAAATTTTAAATATGAATCTGATACACGATGGACCAAAGATTTTTTAACGTGTGTTAGTCATTGTAAGCATAGGACGAACGTTAATTTGAGTTAGTTCTACTAACATTTTCAGTATATTTTACTTAGGTGATAACTTTTAGAGCTTAGTAGGTCGGTTACTTTGGTTTCGCATATCAAAGATAGTGAATTTAGTGAAAATAATTTAACCTCAATAAATGAGAGGGTTAAAGTACAATAAATCAAACTTTTGATGGATTGCCTAAAATCTCTGGCAGCCTGATTGCAATTATTATTGTGCTCTTTTTTGAAAATATCTGTTTTTAAATTGATGGCTCTAGAAAACCTGACATTTTTCTGGATGTTGGTTGCTTTCTGATGTAGGTACTGCAGTCTCCCTACTCATTATTTCTAAATCTTTATAGACAGCCGTAAAGTCGATTTCAGAGAAATGGCAAAGGGCAAACTAACTGACTTTATTATTAAATTGTTGTTTGCTAAAGTTGTATGTTCATAGTAAGCTTGGCCGAATAAGATGAAACGGATCCTTGTACATTTTATATAATTATTATTATATTGTTACATATGCGTTACTTACCCATAGTAACAATGCAATGCGTAAACCTCACACCAACCGTTATTTATTTTGTTAATAAAATGACTAAATACGATTTTAATCAAGTAAAACAAACCAAAACTAACCAAACCAGTAACCAGTTTCATCCTATCAATCATATTTTCCGAATTAAGGGCCTAGGTAGGATTTAAAAACCGTTAAAATATAAAAATTTTGTTGAAAATAATATTTTTGTATTCGCCGAATTTCTTGAGTTATGATTTTTGTTACTTAGGAGCCGATAAATTGAAAACTAAGGGTACTGTTTTTTTTTCGTATAGAACTTCCTGTATCCAAAATTTTGAGTCGATCATAACATAACCGATAAGCTCATCCACTAGGAGCCGGTAGGTTTCGGCTTCTACCCGCCTACAAGGCAGATAAGATCGATACAAAAATAAGGTTTGGTCTGTTCAACGATATTCGTGTATTTAGTACCAGAACCTACCGGTTAAAGCCCTCGCGGTACCCTACATTCGAATAGGTTCCACCGATTTAAGCTCCTTTTCGGGTCTATAATTTAAGGGCACGACGAAAAGTACCCTTAAGTTTAATATTCTTATAGCTTCAATTTAGATCTACCTCGGGCTCTTGCCTCCAAATTTACGGGCAATGGGTTCCGGTCGAGATCGGATTAGAATTCGAGGGCGTTCCGAAACTTCCTGATTCGAATTTGAAGTTTCAAGCCCCTTCTGATACAGAATTAAGTTTTTCTACAGCCGCGCGTAAAATAACTAAATACTAAATTCAAATGAAATCGCAAAATCGACGAATGCCGCGGATCCTTATTTTACGCTCTAGAGCGTATATAGAGCGTATATGGAAAAGAAAATTTTAAATTTTTTCGTCGAGTGTGCTATGAATAGTCATGGCAACCGAAAATAAATAAATGACGTTCGTGCCAATCGTGCGTTTGTTACAGTTGTTGCTGGCACTCCTGGTCTAAATATGCCCGAATATGATATGTTAAAAATGACAGTCATTTGCAAATTTCAGAATTAGTATAACGAAAAATTTGCATTTAATTTTTAAAAATGCGGCTGTAGAAAAAGTTCTGTGTGTTTTTCGAGCGCAAAGTAAGATTGCCGTTTTCGAAAGATTACCGCGCTCTGTTATGCGTCGCGTGGTAACATTCTTTCTCAAGCGACAATCCGTTACTTTATGCTCTAAAAACACAAATAACTATTGTGTGGGCCTATCGGAGAACGATACTTTTTGGGGTTTAAAGTTAAATCAAATACCGACTCGATAACTCAAAATTTTCCAAACGCAAATGCCGGTAGCAGCCGAATTTCCGATAGGCTCCGAATATGAAAAAGGCGCGTCTTCTAAATACCAAAATACATTTCGAAGCGTTTTTCTTCGAATTAATATTTAGGAGTCGATAAAGACAATTTAACGTTTTCGGAAAATTTCGACCCTCGGAACTCGAAAGATAGGAGCCGATTTTTTTTTACGTTCGAACCTTGTCCATTCCAATTTCCCAACCAAGTTTCATAGTTCTGACCCAAGATTTTTTTTTCCGGAGCCTCTCCGGTACTCACAGACTCCTACTGCCCGGAATTGTATTTCTCGACTACGAAAAGCTGCGATGACCAATCATTGACCCAATACCCTCCCTAGATAAATCCCATACTTCCTTAGTATATCCCTATATACTCTGGCATTTTTAAAGAAATCTCTACACATCCCCATCTTGATAAATCCTCAATTTAAAGGCACCCTTTGGCGACTTCGTATCAACAAAAATTAAAATCAAACACGCTATATTTTTCTACAAATTATTTTATATATGCCCAGTGTTACATTACCAAAGACCTTTTGAAAATGAAAAAAGATCAGGGATCTAGGTTACATTAAAACTGGATTGTACAGAACGTTCCAGAACTGTCATCAAATATCTCTCCTAAATCTGACTTGCTCTATGAATTGATTGATATTCATTCAAAGTTTCAGTTATAGTTTTTGCAATAATGGATACTTGTTTGTTTCAAGATATTGGTACTATTCAAGTGTCACGAGATTGTGTCTTAAGTAAAGCACGCGCTCTTCTTATGCTTCTGGAAGCATGCTAAACTTGCTCTCCAGTTAATCTTCTAATGCTACGTTATTTTTTTCAAATTAAATAGATTATTTGAAAAAATTAATTATTTTTCATCATAGCTCTTCTATCCATTATTTTAGATCCAATAAATGATAAATGTTCAAGGGTATACAATATGTTACTTTTTATTTTGCTTCTTTTGTTAGTGCCACGGTTTCAAACTTTTGTGTAATTTCCTACTTTATGATATTCTATTCTTTCTCCAATTTTATTAAAGGCACCAGCTAAATTCTTTCTTCGCTGCGTTTTCTGCTACTCTCTTTTTATAGAATCAAGCGTTTTACTGGGAAAATTTCAGTTTCGTTTTTCATGATTATTTATTTGATTATATTTAGCTTATTATTAGGTACTTTTTTATATTCTGTGGAGTTTAGTTGGGCTTTAATTTTATTGTTTTACGTGTTTGTAGCTTACAATTTTTTTAGAATTTGCTCTTATCTTTTATGGGCCCTCAATACTAGATGGTTACTGTTCAAAGTATATGTAGTCTAAGTTAGAACATGGCCATCTAGTTCTAGCTTAATCTTATTTAATAGATACACATAGATAATGAAAATCGTAAAATATGAATAATATGTACGTTTAACAAATGGCTTATTCCGATCATCAAATACAAAACACATCTAGGTTATATGGACGCCGCTGATAAGCTTTCAAATATTCAGTGGTTTAAACCTGTCGTCTCACGATATTATTCATTGTTTTCAATCGATATGACTGCACCCTCTTCCTTACCATAACGGCTCTTCGGGGAATTTATTTATCCATATTATTATGTCAAATTTATAGAAGAAATGTATGCTTTGTCACTCTTTTTTCGGTTTAGAAAAAAAATGGTTATTTGGGCACTTTGACATACTAAAACTAAATAAATTGCATTAACTTGAAGGATTGCCAGCCAGAGGCTGGGGTTCAGTCCCAAAGGAAATCATTGAACTTTATTTGTTCTCTTTTCTCCTCATAAGGTAATTACGAATTCCTAAGTAGTATCTACGATTCGTATCCCATTAATGGTCCGCATTTTATTTATTTTCTTATTTTTTAAGAACTATATTCGATGCTAAAGCGAACTTCGTAAAAAAATAAAACTTTGTTGAAAATTTTACGAGAACTGTAACCAAACCAGCGAGTAACGCAAAATGAAGTGCGTATAAGAATAATAAAATAATTCATATTCACAAAATGAGAAATACTAAGAATTTCTACATGGTAATAAATAGAGCAAATTCGTTATATATGTACAGACACTCTAAATTTGAGGAATTTTGGTTTTTACAAGTCTTTCATAATTTAATTTGTGAATGTTTTATAGACTTGTACGCATTTGCTATTTATTCAGCCTTAAACGTTATTATTACCTTGGAATTGATTGCCTTTGGCTCCACAAATGATTAAACTTGGTTTGAACTTTGAACTGTTATAGAGCCACTTCGGCCCAGGCTCAAGGATGTAAACTGCAGAAGTGCAAGTTTAGTGACCCTTATGAAATGTGTACCTATATATCGTCGTTATTGTTACCAACCCAATTTATTTCATTTCATCATTTTAGAATCTCTATAATTTTTTACCCATCATTAATAAATATTATGTTAATACGATAAACGCTTAAATACGCACTATTCTTTGTACTTGGTCACTATTAGATGAAGCCATAGCATATTGTGCAACAAGTTAAATTAAGGGAAGATATCGAATTAATACCTTGACTACTTGATTTTTCGAATAAATTTAACATTCGATAATCAAATTTTCGAATAACTAAAATTCGAATGGTCAAATACGAAATAGTCTACGTAAAAAAATCACAGCCCTTTACAAAGATGCAACCGGGGGGGACAATGAAAATGCCGAAGCAGAATGCAACGCTTATTAAATTTCAGATCTGAGAGAACTCATAATTGTGTTGAAAGCAATAATTGATATAAGTTTGGGTTAGTTTGGGATAGATCAAATGAGATTACAAAATATACCACATACATGCATATTACTTCAAGTTTCGTTCTTTTTTCCAATTTATAACGTTAAGTGTGGTTATAAAAAGCAAAATAATATTCGCATTCGATTCGTCTCTCATTCCCCGATTTAACGATATGCAACACAACTTGTTTTTCGTGGGAACCTAAACGTCACCCCCACCCACCCCTAACACAGTTGAATATAAAAGATGAATTTTGACAAATTACGTAAGTATAATTATTAAATTTAATTTCCGAAAATATACGACATAAATACTTCAAGATTTGTTCGTTTTTACAATTTATGGGGGTGGTTGTAAAAACCAAAAGAAAAATACATTCGATTCTTCTCTCAATCCCAGTTTCACTTAGTATGAACTTATTTTGATTTGAGTCGGTTCCGATACGTTAAAATCAATTTAAATAGATTTTGTTAGTTTTGGTAAGTCTTCTAATCAACTTCCGATTCGTTTCACTTAGTATTAACTTATTTTAGTCATTTGAATCGGTTACGATGCGTTATAATCGATTTTAATAGATTTGGTTAGTTTCGGTTAGTCGTCGAATCAAATTTCGGTTAGTTTCACTCAGTCTCAACTTACTTTAATCATTTGAGTCGGTTCCGATACGTTATAACCAATTTTAATAGAGTTGGTTAGTTTTGGCTGGTCGTCTTATCAGCTTTCGGTTAGTTTCACTTAGTCTCAACTTATTTTAATCATTGAAGTCGATTCCGATACGTTATAATCAATTTTAATAAATTTTGTTAGTTTTGGTTGTCGTCTAATCAACTTTCGGTTAGTTTCACTTAGTTTCAAGTTTCATTTACTTCAGCCGCTTCCGATACGTTATAATCAATTTTAATAGACTTGGTTAGTTTGGGTTAGCCGTCCAATCACCTCTCGGTTAGTTTCACTTAATCTCAACTTATTTTAGTCATCTGAACCGGTTCCGATATGTTACATTTAATTTTATTAGATTTGGTTAGTCCTACAATCAACTTTCGGTTAGTCTCACTTATTCTCATTAACTAATAAATTAGTTTTATTAGATATGGTTAGTTTTGGTTAGTCGTCCAATACACTTTCGGTTAGTTTCATTTAGTCTCAACTTAATTTAGTCATTTGAACCGGTTCCGATATGTTATAATCAATTTTAATTGATTTGGTTAGTTTTGGTTAGTCGCTAAAATTCGGGTTATATTTATCGGTGCTTTTGATTACTTTTGGTTAGCCGCTCAATCAAATTTAGATTAGTTTCAGTTAGTTTTATTGTAGTCGTCCCATCAACTTTCGGTTAGTCTCACTTGGTCTCAACTTATTTTAGTCATTTGAACCGGTTATGATACGTTATAATCAATTTTGATAGATTTGGTTAGTTTTTGGTTAGTCGTCCAATCAACTTTCGGTTAGTTTCACTTAGTATTAACTCATTTTTGTCATCTGAACTGGTTCCGCTACCATATAATTAATTTTATTAGATTTGGTTAGTTTTAGTTAATCGTTCAATAAATTTTCGGTTAGTTTCACTTGGTCTCAACTTATTTGACTTATCTGAGCTGGTTCCGATAAGTTGTAATCAATTTTTCATAAACCGTGTCGTGACGGTCAGGAAAGTTTTCCGTATCGTGACACGACCTTGAAAAATCACTCTCATGAAACCAAAGAAGTATTCATTTGAACCAGTTCCGATACGTTAAAATCAAATTTATTGTTTTTGGTTAGTTTTAGTTAGTCGACAAAATTCGGTTCGTTTTGGTTAGCTTTGAACCGGTTTCGATACGTTATGACCAATTTTAATGTTTTTGTTAATTTTGGTTAGTCGCTGAAATTCAGTTAAATTGGGTTATATTTAACGGTGCTTTTGGCCACTTTGGTTAGCCGTTCAATCAAATTTCGATTAATTTCAGTTAGTTTTATTTTATCTTAGTCATTTTGGACCGGTTTAGATACATTATAACCAATTTTAACGTTTCTGGTTAGTTGACAAAATTCGGTTAATTTGGGTTAGTTTAAACTTATTTTAACTTTTTAAACTGTTCTGATTCGCTTTAGCCCCTTTCGGTGCTTTTGGCTAGTCGTTCAATCAACTCTCGGTTAATCTCAATTAGTTTAATTTAATTTAGTCATTTGAACCGGCTCGGCTCCGATATGTTATAATCAAATTTTATGTTTTTGGTTATTTTGGTTAGTCGCCAAAATTCGGTCGTTTTGGTTAGTTTTTTTATATTAATATTTTTAATCTGTTCCGATACGTTTCAACCCTTTTTGGTGCTTTTGGTTACTTTTGATTAGTCATTCAATCAATATCGGTTAGTAATTTCTTTTAGTAACTTGAACCTGATCCAATACTTTATAACCAATTTTAATGTTTCTGGTTAATTTTGGTTAGTCGCCAAAGTTCGTTTAGTTTGAGTTAGTTTTAAATTACTTTTATTTTTTAATCTGTTCCGATACATTTTCACCCTTTTTGGTGCTTTTCGTTACTTTTGGTTAGTCGTTCAATCAACTTTCGATTAGTTTCACTCAGTTTTAAATACTAATGCGGATATTTCTCAAAAAAGACAAAGTTGACACTTTCCCTAATTTTTGAGAAATCTATATTTTAACACATTTTTAAAATGTGACGAAATTGATATACCTCGGCAAATTTGTCTGTCTACATTTCTTTGCCTAGTCTTATAGATTCTTTGGTAAGAATTCTTATTAACGGATATAAAAATATCTGATGTACAAAATCTGCATGTGGTAAGCACCAGTACAAGTCTGGTATACTGGCTATTAAAATCATTATAAATACTGTACTCCATGCAATATCAGGAGCAACTCCTTGAATATGATTTGTATAAAGATAATATTTAGTATTAAAGATTACATGATTCCCTAACGTTGCCATGCTAATAAACAGTATCGTATTTTAGGGTCTTATGGGTTAATTATTAGCAATAAGAATTTAGATAAAAATACCTCATATTTATTATTATCATCATTATGTAAAAATAGCAGCCGTCCAAAGCTGGTAAAAAATTAATCCGTAGGTTTTTACTTATTATAGGGTATCTTCTTTGTCATAATTTTTATGATTCTAAATTTATATTATTATATTATCAAGGTTTTTGTTTGCCAATAGTGGCACATCCTCCATTATGTTAAAACCTTTGCATCTAATTAATCTGGATAATTTACTAGGCTGCGGTACATAATACTACCTACACAAAATAATATGTTATGGCGTTTTTTGACATCTCCGAATTATATAATGGGATATGATGCAATTAATGCCCAGCTAAATAATATGGTAAAAAGAAGCCAGAGCCACCTAATTAATTTAATGCAATAGTCAACACTTTGGGAAAAATTGAAATTTTCAAAATGTGTTTTAATGTTTTTCCTTTCTTTATTTATCATCCTAAAATCAATGTTTCGGCTTTGGTTATTTTTTTTTATATGGACCTGAATTTTTATTTCATATTTGTGCGATTTTGGTCACCAAAAACCAATTCTATTGCCATCTTCCTAAATGAATCTATTTAGGATAGATAATGTTAAGAAAAAAGAACGTATTGAATGAAACATAAAACAGATCCCTACTTCCAAAAAAAAAATAATGATGAGGGGAGAACCTAAAGACAAAATGAAATTGAAAAAGAAAACAAAGTATTTGTTTGACATTATCTGTAAGTAAATGAAAAATTCGTAAAAGAAGAAGACAAAATCGGACTATTTTTTTTACATTACATGGTATTAAGTTACAAAACGTCACTCAATTTAACCGTTTCGGAGGTCTGAATTATGTCACGACCCTACATAACTTTTGCTCGACTGCATGAGAAAAACACATTTATTCGAGTCATTATTCATTGCAAATTACTTTATGGGTTCTTGCATAAACTAGAAACTATGAAGAAAATACAATGTAATTTTATTATTCTTAGCATAATTCGTATACGAAATTAAATTTTTTAATTAAAATAACTATCAAGCTCATCTTACCTTTAAAGAACAGATGACCACGTTCAAACCGGTGAAACGAATCCTCCATTTATACTTTGTGAGCTGTAAACGAAAATATATCCTATTAAAAAATTATTTATTTAGAATTTAAAAATGGAATTATAACTATTTTGTTTTCAAGTTTTTTTGTCTGTATGTCAGTGGACACGCCAAAAAAATAGGATTTCTTGAGGTTCCCACCTCCTATTTGATATTTCGAGCCTCAAAATAAATCAGCTGCTTAACAATACAAATTTGGAAAATGTCTATGGAAGAAGGCTTTCCCAGAAAATATCCAGAGAGAAGCTCTTAATTTCGTTGATACGTTCGTACGTTGGACGGAAGAAAACGAACGGTCACAGAAATATATCAAGAATCTGAGTGAGATACCAAATGAAAAGAGTTGAATTACCGATATCGAAAGCATTTTCAGATTTTTTTTTTTAATTAACATTACTATCATTATTTTTTTTTTAAATGAATCCGTGTTCTTTTATTTAAGAAGGTATGAGCTGAAAGAATCTAAAAACCTACTGATAATAATTGTAGCTAGCATACCAACCTTTTGTAGAATGGCTTGAAAGCGGCATTCTCCCCAACGTTACCAGATGAGTTCATTTGCTGTCCTCCGCTACCCTGCTGCGTTCTTTGGGGACTATGGATCCTGCCAAATCCCCCTAAAAAACTGCTACTAGAGTTTTGAGTATATCCGCTGTTCGAGGACGCCCCTATGCAAGGAGCTCCCTGACCAGGAGGAACATTACCGGTTATGGTAGGGAGCTTCATGTTGGGCGGTGTTTGAGGGGGCGTATCGGTCTGGACGTCGGGGAAGCCCTGTTGGCAGTGACTCGCTAAAAAACCGCTATTGGAGTTATATCTGAAAGAAATAAGTTTATTTTATTTAAACCAAAGGCATATAAGATGCAAGAATATTTTTGTTTACAAAATATTATGCAAGAGGAACAAAATTAGTGGTGTCAACATTTTGGCTCAAGGACCTTGATTTCCATAATTTATGCTGTGTACTTTCACTATATAATCAAAACTGTACCTATCACTGTTTAATCTACATGAGGTTCAATTAGAGCGACAAAGTACGATATCTGCATTATATAAAAACTGCGAGAAATGTTTCAAGATAAAGATGAGATTCACCGAAACTCATGCAAGTGATATTCAACTACAAGCAAATGTTTTTAGCTAAAAGTGGGTCTAGTTGATCTATATATCAACCATGATTTTAGAACTCCTTCAAAAGTTATAGTATCAAAAGTCCCGTAAAATATTATCCCAAACTAATGTTTTAATATCAAATTTTTGAGCTAGCACTTCACCACCTGCACTCAATTACGAGCGGTCATTTGTATTTAGTTTATCCTAATACATACCTAGAACTAGGTAACGCAAATCCGTTCGAACTTCCCAACCACTGCCCCCCTTGGGCAGGCGGAGGAGGTGGAGGGGTCTTGCAAGCCGCCGTATCTGCGAGACTCCATATTTTCGGTTTCGATGGAGGCAAAGGTACTCCACAGTCCGAACCTTTAATTTCGGATTTCAAACTATACCCGTTGCTCAGGATGTGATGCATGTTATTCCCTAGAATGTCGTCCTTTCGGTCCTCATCTGTCATATCGTCGTCGTCTAGATCCTTGTTCGATCTTTCGGATTTTATCCTTCCATGGATACCTGTAAATAAAAAAACATCATTAATGGAATTAATATTTATTTAAAGAAAATAATAACACACATATTCCAAAAAATATATAACAATAACAGGGTTATTTTCATGCCATTCAATTTATGATAAACAGAGCTTAAAATGCCTTGCTTCGGTTATACAGGGAGTTAAAATGTTAAAAAAACGCCTTTTCCCATCTTTTAGATTCATTTTTAAGATTTTCCTTTCAAACTCGGTCGGTGATAAAAGCAAATTTATTTTGGCATATAAAACCCGGAAATTTGAGAGCTTTTGAAATATTCGGATTTTTACGATGAAAAATAAACAATTTCATGGTTGCCCTTAGAATTGCAAATTCCCATGTTTGGCAGGAGAAAGGACTACTACGATATTAATGTTTAGACTGCATAATATTCATAATTTGTACCACGAATAAGCCCGAATCACTCGTCAGTCCAAATTCGCAAATCTTCCAGTTGAGAAATCTTATTTCCTTTAAATGACACACGCCGCATATTTATATTTTGTTTCATTCAGGATTAAAAACTTCTCATTTTTGCTAAATATGTCCAGCACCTATTTTTAATAATTATTGAAAATCTTCGATTTTTCTAAATTGATACATTATCTCAGTATTGAAAACTGTCAGACTAGGGTCAATTGTTTCTTACAAAAAAAAAGAGAAAAACCAGCAAAACAAGTAAATTCCAAGGCAAGGGGAAATGTGTGATGTTGGCTGGATACAGGAGAAGGTTCCAGCAAAAAAGAATGCTATTCCAAAAATTATTCTTTTAAAGGTACGAACGATACTTTGCCCGACCACTAAATAAGTTCTTGAAAAGGAAAATTCTAAATTTAAAATAATTAAAGAGGAATGTTAATTATTGGTATTTTCTCAAAAAAGGGCGTGTGAATCTACAGCGTTCGAACCTGATGGTGTACGGTGCTGGATAACAAATCTGTGGGAGGTAATAATTAATAACAACATTAAGGGAATTTAAATTTAATTCAAGATAAAAATCAATTTTTACATATTTAATGCTGATATTGAACTTTCCGATAGAGTATTGCTATTTTTATAGCCTCCGAACCTCTGATGGTGTACGGTGCTTGATTTAGAGGAAATTAAATACGAGCTACATTATGTTGTATTTTTTCATGGTATTTTGGTGAGTTAAGACGTCGAACCTAATATAACGGTGTACGATGTTGACAATCTAAGGTTCCATAGAGAAATGCACTAACAATTTCAGAATTCTGACATATTTGTTAATGAGGGATAAAGGGAGATCCTAACGCCGAACCTAATATAACGGTGTACGATGTGGGGATTGACCGATATTGCCATTGACAAATTGAGAAATGTTGAAGGGTCCCGGGAGCTCGATTTTATTGATATTGAAATTTTTCTGTTTCAAGATATTTGGGCTATTCTAAGAGTTATTCTTTTAAAAGTTCACCTGTGAAACTCAACAAATAAATAAACAGAAAATAAGGTGAAAGACTAAGAGATCTGAGGGAGAAAAATCTATATACCAAATTCATCCAGTTAAGGACAATTACACGTAATCGGAAGGGGAATTATATCAAAGGAAACAAATTGGGTTCTATTAACGTTGATCATGTTTAATGCTATCCTGGTCATACTAGCTCCGGTCCCAAATCAAACCTTAAATTTTAATATTTAAAATTAAAAATAATTAAAAGAGTTCAGACAGACAATCATCGAACTGAAGTTCAAATGTTTTCCGAATTGCACAGCTGATAAATAGTCAGTAGCGCTTGTTTTATTCTTATAGTAAAGTAAAGGTCACCTGGTGAATTCTAGTCAATGGGAGCTATGCCTTCTGAAGGGCATAAAATTCAAAATACTTATGTCAAAAACGGTTAGACTTACGTATAGAATATTATATATTGAATATATCTAGAATTTTCCGAAGAATTGAAAAATGCCTTAATATACAGGGTATTCTATTTAATATAAGGAAGTTGATCCTTGTTCACGAAAATACGAGCGCCCTGTGTATATAAAAATATAATAT
>MU182456.1:253836-296799 GCA_016904865.1 Pissodes strobi | reverse complement strand
TTTGTATTAAACTCTTTTGGTACACCCCTGATTCTGAGATATCGATTGGGTTATTGGCAAATTTAACTCGCTCTACTCTATAATTAATCATTAATAAATTGCATAAGAGTTACTTTAGCAATAAAATTAATCTGTTATTTAATTCTTCAACAGCTTTGGAACCCAAGTAAGTTAACATGAAGTTTTAATGTATTAGTTCAGTATACAAACTAAACAAGCCCCTCGATTAATCAGCATGACTTATGAAATAATAAAAATAACTATTAATATTAACTACATTAATTATTATTATTTAATGTGACTAAATTTCTGGCCACCGAATAAAAATTGTTACGCAATCGACTGTTATTGGGTTCCCATTTCACTTTTTAGCACCTTAGATATGGCACCAGTACGAGTGTAACGATTAAAAGCTCAATGAAAGATTAGCCTATATAATACGTATTACTTATCCATCACAATAATATAATTGACTAAACCAAAAATAGACCCTAATTTCTTTTTCCCCCTAAACCGTCCCCTTGTAAAACCATAAAAGGCTAAGCCCACTTTCTCTTAATAAAATATCATTTTCATTTTGACACCCTTTACTCCCTATAATCACATTCGCAGTTAATGTGCCGTTGCTATCCACAACAAATAAACATTAGACTGGGAGATGTCACCCAAGACTATGTCGAGAAGTAGTTGGGCTAAGAGCATAACAATGTATCCATGAACAAGGCTGGAAATGAAAGCAAAAATGTTTTGTCACCTGTCAATTATTTTTTTAGAGAGAAGCCAGTGAACAATACACACGACCTAAGAAAGTTACAGGATACCTATGTGGAACCCAACAGTCTTTTTAGTAGTCATTCTAGTCATTAAGTTAGTGTCACCCCTGTCAGTTAAATGAACATTCCTAGACCTGTTAGATTATCAAAAAAGGGCTGTACAAGCCTGCTGTACAAGAAACCATCTACTAGCAATAAACTCCACAAATACATTAGAACAAGGCTCATCAAGACTAAACAACTTCCAAATCAGTACATGGTAATCTTAGTGTATGCCACAGGTCATCCAATTTGATGCAGTGTGTCAATTCCTTCAAGATTTTCATAGCTGCAATCAATCCGGCATGTATCCAATATTTCATATCGATATAACAACAGTTGTTTAACACTAAACCTTTTATACAGCAGTGGTGAAAAACCCTTCTGATTGTATCGCCTCTCCAGTTATTTCTGGAAAGAGAAGCCAAGAAAACAATACACAGAATACTTCATACAACTTAACAAAGCTGCAGGATAGAGCTTTGGAACCCAACAGTCTTCTCAATTGTCTAATTAGTTATTCTGGGTAAGAATTCATGTCTGATGCATCTGAAATGAAAATCGTGTGGCAGATTTTGAGACCATCTTACCATCCACGCCATTCACAGATGTCCTTGGATAGTGGTTGGAAGGCAAAGTAGTGGCAAGTCAATCACTATTTCTCTGGTAGACAAGCGGCACTCAAAGCAATTGAATCAAACTACTAATAATTAAAAACAGATTGGAATGGCCAAGAGGCTCTGACTCTTTCAGGGGATAGTATCAGAGTGACTATGATGTGGATACCTGGTCATTCAGACGTAAAAGTAACCGCCAATTTTCTCAGCATATCATATATTACATGAGAAGTAATTTAAAGAAATTATGTCTCACTGGAGGATGATAGCAGGCTAAGCGCATTGAAAAGATTTTATTCAAAATCAGAAAGTAGAAAATTCTTGGATCTTAAATAGCCGGGTTGCACATCATGTTAGCTCTGTGCAATGAATGCAGTCAGTTGGAGTCTCGTATGTACAGAAAAGACTAAGCTGAAGGGCGAAAATGCCATCTATGCATGGAAGCCGAAATAATCACAGTTTCATTAAAATAACTCATACTCGTAGATGAGATGCGTGAACAGCAGATGATCTAATCTCCCAGTGGAGGGTTTGTTAAGCCCACACGTTGTACAAGTGAATTAGTGGATGCGCATATTAATTTATCAGAGAACCTCACCAACCGACAGAAGTAGTTGAGGCATGTAGTAATAAAAGTGACGTGACCATGTATGTAGGACATCAGTTTGAAACCTTTAATGGTGTGTCTCCTTCTCAAGTTAATTTAGTCGGATAACCAAGGAGCTATCCTTCCTGAGCCAAAAAGCAAGTACACAGATCTTAAAGTACATCCACCTTTCTTGCCATCACTGAGCATGACTAGACGAATTTATGTCGTTCATATTCATGCATAATCTGAATTCTGACTTCCCTACGACCCTCAGAAGTTATATAGGTGTAGTCCAGCCATTTTGCAAAACTCACAATATCAATAACCAATCCAAGTCGAGTCGATCAAGCGAAGCATAGAAAATTAAGAAGGCCAGCCAAGCCTTGAAAGAAACAAATAAAATTTGACGTATTTTACAGGTTAACGTAGATGCAGATATTATATACATTACTAGAAATACCTGATACTATGTCTTGTTTAAGTATGTAATATCTATTGTCATCCCTAATATTGTTCTGTTTTTAAACGGTTCTTTAACCAATTCTGAACAGCTATCTTCTTTATAGAATCAATAAAGTCAGTTTCGTAGACGCGACCAGTTTTTGACACTAAATATGCTATTGTTTGGGTTAGAGATCATCAAATCGAACTCTAAAGCACCTAAATATCTCCCAGTCTATAAACGAGAATTTCACCCTCTAAACAGCTTTAAATAAAGATCTTCTTCCCCTAACTGTATAACCCTTAATTATATCAGAAGGGCTGGGGTTTCATTCAATTATAAAATCGTAGACAACGACCCTCCAATGCAGCCTTTAGGCTTTTAGCTCTCTATTGTTTCCTAATTTCGTATGAAAATTAGCAGTTTTGGTATTTTTATGATGATATTCTGTTTACTTGGAGATAATTCAAATAACAGTTTGATCTTTGTACATACACCATACCGTTATTTAGAATTTAAAGTGCCGTGAAAGTTATGCATTATGATAAATAAAAATAGCATTTGACAATATTTTAAAGTTGATGAAATAATAGATAATATGATATCGATTTATGCGGAAGAAGATTATCATTATGAAGTAGATGACAACTCTGCTTTGCGAGAAAACCTACTGCTACCATTGCTTCCGCACTGTCCGTATGATCACCTGAATGACTACTGTTCATAAGATCACCTTAATTAACCCAATATCATTATAATAATATACGAATATCTGGAACATTTTTTTTATTGTAACACATCCATGGTATAGAACGGTTTTTGTCATTTTCTCCATTAGTTTTCTAGATAGAGATATCAACCCTAGTGTATTTCAAATCAGTAAAGATTAATGAACTGTATAGGTCATGGCGATACATTTAAAAACCCAAGTTGATATTTTTAACAGCTTTGCTCTTATTAATTTGTTCTACTACTAAAAAGTTCTGGCGGATTATTGAAAACCTTACAGCTTTTACATTTAAAGTTTTTAAACTATCTTGAAATATTCTCTCCAGGAATGAAGATTATCGAAAAATTCTTATTTTTTCTAATTTCTCATACGGATCTTCCTAATCTAGCTAAGATTTTCCACAAATTTTAAAACTTTTATAGTTTGTCTAATTTACTTAATTAATGGTTTTTCAATTCGGATGAAAAAAGTTCATCGATTCTTGTAAAAGGCTGAATGTGAAAAGGGCACAAAACAAATTTAAAGATTATTGGAAATTATTAAACAATGGCTATTAAGTTCTGGAAACTGCACAAGAGCATACCTATTTTATCAATTTTTGTTAACGATTTGAAAGTACAGGGAGCTGCATATTTGAAGATCATGGAAATATTCCAATTTTCTATTAATTCTCTTATCGACTTTCCAAAAGTATAAAAGCTTCAGAGTTATACTGGATAAATTAATATTTTTTAATTAGCTTGGCCCAAACAAGCTGACCGGGTCATTGGGCGTACAGGGAGACTCATGAAACCATTTCTCCACCAGGTGATGCCATGGGAAGAGGCTCAGGATATATTCAGACAAGGCCGATTTAGTGCCCTTCACGAGGAAGCCTAGGCTGGGGGAGGTTTTCCGTGCCTTCAACTTGTTCGGCTGGCCTTCAAGCTCCTGAAGGTCAACTAAACTATTTGGGGTTATATTGGACTCTAGGTTCCTGGAAAGAGCGTATTAAGAAAGCGAATAAGGCTTTATGGGTTTATAAAAGGGCTTTTGAACGCATGTGGACCCGTAAACGTAAAGTGTAACGAGAAAAATAGTTTTTGCGTCGGATGTTTCGATCCTTATCATTCTTCACTTTAAATCTATTTTATTCCATTCTATCAAAGCTATTGTTTTGTTGCAATTTCCAACTTCAATATTAGAATTGTTGTTCTTTTTTTTAAGTTATTAAAGATATGTTTTATATTATTTTTCATTATTTTTAAGGATCCTTTTATGAATATATTTGTTTCTTCGTGCAACATATTATCATTTAGAATGTTTCTATGTTTTTTTTTTACATTTAGAATATGTTTATGTTTATTTTATATATTTTTTGTCTTTTATATATTTTTTATGTTTGTATTTTTAAGTTTTTTTATGTTATCTTACGGTTTAGTGTTGGCCGAGTAATTGCAACAAGAAAAAATGTATTTATACTTTAATAGTAAACAATTACAAGTAGTATTTCCCCGCACTTTTGTGGACCTGGCGGCAATAAGCTAGAAATTTCCTATCCACGTGCCATGTTCGCATATAATATATGCGGGATTGTTAATTTTATAATTTTTTATTAATGAATTATGAGAATATTGTTGAAGTTCAACAAAAAGCATTAAGACTGATTGACTTGGATGAAATACAATATCGGATTTCATCATGCACAAAGATATATCGCTGGCAACGAAGCTCTTAAGAGCCTCCAAAGGGAAGGTTATTTATATTTGTTCGGACAAAAAAGCTGCATTGTCGGCTCTTGAGTCTGACAATTTATTCTGCGCTGGTATCTGAGTGTAGGAAGCACTTGGGACCTTGGCCGAGCATAATAAGGTCAGGCTGTTATTGTCTCCAGGACACTCGAATGTCCCGGGAAATGTTTGATAGGGCCTCAGCTTATAATAAATGTATATGTCCTACAGTACCTATAACGAATTGCTCGAGGCATAAGGCAGGCTAGGCTACTCTAGGAAGACCCAGAACTTTGTAGGGTGAAAGCCTTTCTGTCTCTAAGGACATGAGGTTTATGATACCGGCATTGTCACTTGAACAAACATTTCCACCTGCTACAGACCGTAGAAGATCCGAAATACAGGTGGTTTCTGGGGAACGAGAAATAGTGCCGACTGTCCACCGTTAACTACGGTAAGAGAGGTGCACTCCGGAAGCTGCGTGCTGAACCTCGAGGGCATAAGAAAGATCTAGCCCTGGAAACTGCGTGCCTTTGCTAGGGAGGCCAGGCTACCGACCGGGCCGCATATTTACACATCCTCACATACGATGGCACCAGGGTGCTGAAATCGGTTAGGGTTTGTAAACGTTTGTAGCACTACAAAAGCTCACTGATTTGGGCACCTAATTGCGCCATGTCTTTACGATGCAATCAATTTGCGGTAAGAGCTCTCGTAGTCTAGAGGTTTAGATGGCTGGGTCTCACCTGGACGGTCCGGGTTCAAACCGCGTAGCTTTTTTTTTAGGTTAAGTTTCGAAACAGTTTTTTTTCTTGATATTGGGTATGTCTTGGGTTAGTTTGGGTTAACACCTGGTTAGTTTCTTTTTCTTGAGCCCCCGTAGCGAGCGAAGCGAGCGGAGGGCCATGCGAAAAGCGAAATATTATATAACAGCGTATTCCAGGTGCCCAAATCAGTAAGCTTTTGTACGCTTACAAAACCTAACCGATTTCAGCACCCTGGTGCCTATGAGAGCCAGTTACGTAGGTGCCGAAATCAGTGAGCTTTTGTAGCGTAATTATTGTTTACAAAGGCTCACAGTTTTCAGCACCCTGGTGCCATCGTATGTGAGGATGTGTAAATATGCGACCGGGCCGAATTGGTATGTGAGTAGACTCAGGCGTTTCTAAAAGCCATTCATAGGGTGGAAAAAGCTTCGTCAAGCTATCGAAAAATTCGTATTTTCAAAAAATTATCGAATAGATTATCGAAATCAACGCAAAATTTTAGGATTTTCCGACAAAAACCAGTATTTATTCGATATGGGTAAAGGGCTAGAAAGTGCACAGATTTTGTATTTTCATAACAGATTATCAAAGTATACGTATAATTTCCTATATACTTCAAAAGCTTCAGGTTTTTACGGGGAAACTCATAATTTTTAAATTAGAGTTTGTAATGAAAATGATGTCAACACTGGAAACTGCACAAACATAACACAGTTAACTCTATATGAAAGTTTCCATTTTCTTTAGTATGAATTTTCCAGTAAATATTATTAGAATTTCCCATTTAATTCAAATAATTTACATTTTAGGGGAAAATTATTATGCTCTTAATTATTATTGATGAAAATAAGACTTTAGTTTTTGTTGTGCTCGCCATGAAAGTATATAAAGAAAGATATATTTGAAAATTATGGAAAGTTTCGAGTTTTACTTAATTTATCCGTATGGATTTTTTCCTACGATCATGCGGAAAAGTAACTTTTCTGTACGATTTATCTTGCTGAAATTACTCTATTTTCCTCACGCTTAAAAATCGTGCTGAAAAGTATCTTTTCAGGACTACTAGCACTGAAAAGTAACTTTTCCGCACGATTTGTTAAATTAATGAATATCTTATCTAAAACACTCAATAAGGTGAAATACTCAAGAAGCTCAATAATTTTTTTAATTACATTATAATATTATTATTTACCTCAAATTGACGTTTATCTAAGAACTACAGTGTGTCCACGGATTGAGTCCCCAAGAAGAGAAATGGAATAAAAATCCGTGGACACACTGTATATCGATCGTAGGAAAAGTTTTGTACCTAACACATGCGGAAAGTGTCGTCTTTTCCACCCTTGACGGCTTGCAACTGCTGCCTCGTGCGGAAAAGTGTCACTTTCCGCACTTGTCAGGTAAATAACTATAAAAATTCATCTAGAATTTCCTATAGATTTGAAAAGTTTGATGAGTTAAATTAATACGTTTTTAATTAGAATGAAAAATAGGTTTTGATTTTTGTATAAAATGCAAAAAAAGTACACAAAATTCGAATTTTTATATAGATCTTGATTATTCTTGATATACATTATAGAAATCCATATAAAATTTCCTATGCATTGGAAAGTTTTTAGGGTTTTTCGAGAAAAATTAAACTTTTCAGAAATGTTTTCATATTTATCAAATTCTGGCAGCAAAATATTATGGAAAAATTCCAAGTTTCTCTGAATTATCAGTATTTTGTAAGAGCAGATTTAATGATTATGAAAAACTTAAAATATTCTCAAATTTCCACTTATACCAAAAATTTCTTATATGTTAAAACATTTCGAGGAAACTTAGAAATTTCTTAATTTCGGAAAAAAAGGTTTTTATTTTTGGTAAGAATCTAAAGGTACGTGAATCAGCATATTAGAGGATTATGAACAATTTTCTTCGAATTCACGTATCCATTTTCGAAAATTTGAAAAGTGCTATAAATACACAGAGGGGTCATATTTTATGTTGTATGGAGTAAAATTTTCTTAAAATTCTTGAATGAATATGCAAAACTTGAAACGTAATGCCTGTATAAATACAGTATTATACGTTATTGATATTATAATAAAAAAGTAGGTAGTTTAGTGGAAGACTTCCATTGCACGAAGCTGTGACAGTATAAATGAATAGTATAGTAAATAGTTATAAAAATAAGAGGAAAATTAATTTACAACTCTATCAAATTTGCTTATGATGCGATGTACCGCACTGGGCTTACCTGTATCATCACGTTTGTCATCCTCATCTTTGTCTTTGTCGTCGCTATCAGACACTAGGGCATCATCGTCGTCGTCCGTTTTATTTTTGGGCTCCCACGTCATTTTGTTCTCTTTTTTCAATC
The DNA here is from genome assembly GCA_016904865.1 of Pissodes strobi. Lineage (NCBI taxonomy): Eukaryota > Metazoa > Arthropoda > Insecta > Coleoptera > Curculionidae > Pissodes > Pissodes strobi. The sequence goes on along the minus strand of MU182456.1, from coordinate 288,768 downwards.
TTCGTCGAGCGTTCGCGAACCACGTTGAAACCTTAAAAGAAAACTGTCTTAAAACGAAACTGTCTCATATTTTTTAGTTAGGGTATATACGAGGAATATGTCAAATAATTCAATTTCGTTATATTGCTACTAACAAAAAAGTGACTGAAATAAAGATATTAAACTGGAGGATGTTCCATGAATGATCTAAAAACATGTTTGTAGATACCAATATATTAATAATAATAATAATAATAATAATAATAATAATAATAATAATAATGATAATAATAATAATAATAATAATAATAATAATAATAAATGAATGATAAAAGGGCGAAGCTCACTTGATTGAAATGGTCCACTTAGCTTATTTACTGTATTTACTGTTTTTATTTTTGCAGACAAGTGCAGTAATGTAATACTCTCAAGTGAGGTTAAACTCTGCTTTCTTTTATTACAAGAAGCAAAATAACCAAAAATCAAATAAGAAATCGCAAGATAGTCCATTAAGTATTAGGTGCCTTTATGTTTATATCAAATAGGGGCTCGAAACATCTATCTATTTTGTTTGAGACACATGAAGGCATCTTCTTCCAAATAAGGACATGTACTATTTCGTCTTATTGGAATAAGTAAAGTAAAGGAACGTGATATCAAGTAGTGCATCGTAAGCTAATCAATATTTAACAAGTATCATGTGCCTTTTTATTGATGTTTCCTTGTCAGATAAGTGAGCATCTGCTCTCAAGTAAGGGCACGTATTTCTTTGCTTCAGACACATGAAGGCATTTTCTTCCAAGTTAGGATATTTGGTTTTTTAGAAAAAGTAGACTAGCGTGAAATCAAGTAGGGAATCGTAAGCTAGTCAATAACCAACAAGGAGTACGTGCTTTCATTGTTTTTTCTTTGACAGACAGGTAAAGACATCTGCTCTCAAGTATGCGCACATATTGATTTCCTTCATTATAATAAATAAAGGAACGTGAAATGAAACTAAATAGCTGATCGAAAGTAAGCATCTATGTATTTTGTTTCAGACGCGTGAAGGCATGTTCTTCCAAGTAAGGATATTGGGATACTTGGATTTTAGAACAGTAAAGGAGCGTGAAATCCATAAGGGGATCATAAGCTAGTCGATATCCAACAAGGATTACGTGCTTTTATTGTTTTTCTTTAACAGACAAGTAAAGACATTCGCTCTAAAGTAATGGCACGTATTGCTTTCCTTCATTATAATAAATAAAAGAACGTGAAATCAAATAAGGGATCAAAATTAAACAGCGATCTATTTTGTTTCAGTCTCGTGTAGGCATTTTCTTCTAAGTAAGGATATTTGTTTTTTTTTAGAACAAGTAAAGGAACGTGTAATCAAGTATGGGATCGTATGCTCGTCGATATTTAATATGGATTACGTTCTTTTATTGTTTTTCCTTTGGCAGACAAGTAAAGAATAAGATATCTGTTTTCAACTAAGGGTTCGTTTTGCGTACCTTCACTATAATAAATAAAGGAACGTGATATCAAATAGGGGATCGAAATTAAACATTTATCAATTTTGTTTAAGGCACGTGAAGACATTTTCCTCCAAGTAAGGATATTTGGTTTTTTAGAATAAGTAAAGGAACGTCAAACCAAGTAGGGAACCGTAAGCTCGTCGATATCCAATAAGGATTACGTTCTTTTATTGTTTTTTTTTCTTTGGCAGACAAGTAGATATCTACCCTGAAGTAAGGGCACGATTGATTTCCTTCTTTATAATAAATAATGGACCAAGAAATCAAATAGGGGGACGAAATTAAACATCTATTAACTTTGTTTAAGGTACGTGAAGGCATTTTCTTTTAAGTAAGGATATTTTATTTTTTAGAACAAGTAAAGGAACGTGAAATCAAGTAGGGAATTGTAAGCTGGTCGATATCCAACAAGGATTATTTGATTTTATTGTTTTTCTTTGACAGGCAAGGAAATATATCGGCACGTATTGATTTCCTTCATTACAATAAATAAAGGAACGTGAAATCTAATAGGGGATCGAAATTATACATCTGTTTATTTTGTTTCAGACACGTGAAGACATTTTTTTCCAAGTGAGGAAATTTGGGTTTTTAGAACAAGCAAAGGAACGTGAAATCAAGTAGAGGATCGTAAGCTGGTCGATATCCAACATGTATAACGTGCTTTTATTGGTTTTTCTTTGACAGACAAGTAAATACATCTGCTCTCAAGTAAGGGCACGTATTTATAATAAATAAAGAAACGCGAAGCAAAATAGGGGATCGAAATTAAAGATCTATCTATTTTGTTTCAGACACGTGAAGGCACTCTCTTCCAAGTATGGATATTTGTTTCTTAGAAAAAGTAAAGGAACGTGAAATCAAATAGGGGATCGTAAGCTAGTATATATCCACCTAGGATGAGGTATGTGTTTTTATTGTTTTATCTTTGACAGACAAGTAAAGATATCTGCTCTCAAGTAAGGGTACGTATTGCGTTCCTTCATTATAATAAATAAAGAAACGCGAAGTCAATTAGGGGATCGACATTAAACATCTATCTATGTTGTCACGTGAAGGCATTTTTAACAAGCATCATGTGGCATTTTATTGATTTTTTCTTGGAAGATAAGTGAAGGCATTTGCTCTCAAGTAAGAGCACGTATTGTTTTTCTTCGGTTTAAAAAATAAAGGAACGTGAATTCAAATAGGTGATTGAAATTAAAAATTTATATATAGATTTTGTTTGATACACGAGAAGATATTTTCCTCCAAGTAAGGGTATTTGGTTGGTGAAGTCAAGTAGGGGATCATCAACTAGTCAACGTCCAATAAGTCGTATGTCTTTCATTGTTTTTTCTTTGGCATAAAAGTGAAGGTATCTGCTCTCAAGTAAGGGCCCGTATTGTTCTTCTCAATTAAAATAAATAAAGAAACGTGAATTATAAGAGGGGATTGAAATTTACATACCTATATCTATTTTGTTTCAGACACGTGAAGGCATTTTCTTCCTAGTAAGGGAACGTACTATTTTGTTTTATCCAAGGTTTTATCCAAACAAGTAAAGAAAAGAGAACTCAAGTAGCCGATTGTAAGCTAATGTCTAAGGCTAAGGCCATACGAATATGTTAAGGAATAAAGTGATATAAACTTTTGATTACTGAGGCAACCCTTCATCGTTCAGCTTTAATAAAAGTATTCTTTTTTATATTTTGCTATTAATAATTGTGTATCTGCGTGTTAGCTTTCCGCTAATTACTTAATATTAAGTTAGACATTAGATTTCAATTTCTTTACGAATTGAAATTTGAATTGATAAATGTGATAATTTTTTTTAATACATATATTTGGACTCAAATCTCATAAATAAAAAATTGATAATTTTACGAAGTTGTCACGTATATTTAGATCCCTACCTATAGAGATTATTTTAAGAGATATTAAAACTTAACATGCAAATATTTTTTACTTGGTATTTTTTTACAGTTTTGCGATGCTATTCATTTGTTCTGATCAAAAAGATCTGAAGGTTCATGAAAAACCATGCAACTTTTATATTGAAAGTTATGTAATATTACTTAAAATAATCTCTCTAGGTAGAGATCTAAATATACGCGAAATCCCAATCAATAATATTTAATTTTTTGTTAAATTTTTATTTTTCTATTTAATTAAATGTATTCATTAGATTTTTAATACCACAATATGTTATTTGATTTAATTTAAATAATTTATCTGTTCATAAATTTGCATTTCTCACCTGGGTCAACGTCATTTTGGTAATAATAGCTAGCATGATCTTCTCCCCTTTGGTCGGGTAAGGGTTCTTTTTATGCTCGTTCAGCCACGCCTTGAGGGTGGCTGTCGATTCCCTCGTCGCGTTTTTTCGCCTTGCCGCTAAGTCGTACCCGGCACCATATCTGCAACAATAAATAATAAGGACTTAAGTGATTTCGTTACGTGGTTTAGGGCTGTTATTAAAGATTTATTGGGGTAGAATCACATAAGTGAGATTTTCTTCTCTAATTTTTATTAGTGGTTTTTGAAAGTTTGTTATAAACGAAAGGTCCTATTAATTTTTGACACATCTCCAGCGCCAAAAGTTGCGGATTAACTAATTCACATTAAATTTATTTACGGGAACCCACAACTACTTATGCAACGTTACGCCGTTATACTGTTCGTAAATCTAGCAAGTGGCAAATAAATACAAACATATTTATGGCAATTATATATTCAAACAGTAATGAGAGTTTCGAAGTGTTTGAGCAACACATTTCTAATATTAATTTGTATTGTAAATAAAAACTAATTGTGGAGTGCCTTTCCCAAATTAAATAAAACACGTTTTGTTATGGCAGTTTTATTCGATTAGTTAGAGAATAGTGCTTAAAAACATGCGATAGGCATATTATTTCCGCAATATTTCGAGATTTGTGTTTTGGAGGCCTCGATTTGCTGAACGTGTTTTACAACATAAAGCATGATTATTTTTGATGGCAGTGATTTTTTCTTTAGAACAGTCATAATTGAATGTATGTTTATAATCTAATAAGATAATACCTGTTGATTGATTCTTAAATTATATATAAAACGTCTCGGCGGTGGTAATTTTTAAAATATTTTTCTAGTCCAAATTCGCCCAATAAAAATCAAAATGAAGCAACTATATTCTCATTCTATGTAAATACAGAAATAGTTCTTCATATTAGGCTGAAACAAACAAATTTATTATCCAAATTGACATCTCAAAATAAGTAGTTAATTATTGAAGGTGTTTTGACTTTGAGTTAGTATAAAAAGGAAATCTGCAGCCCATTTTTTCAATAATAAACTTCACAAAATTCTATAAATTCTCATATTTCAAATACATTTGTACAGATCCCTTTTTGTTATTAAAACAAATGTTAACTGAATCAACAGTTGAGTGATCTTCAAGAATTCATTTTCGCGATCCGGAAGAGGTATCGATTTTATATTTCATGTATCCTCTCGCGTTTCTGCCTTCTAGGTCCTGCGCATGTTTTATAAATGCAAATTCTCATTCATTTTCATCTCTAAAAGTTTATTTATGCATCTTCTTTTAACATTTATTGGGCACCCTAAAATTTTAACAACTTGGTTGCTCTTAAAAATTGGTATTTGTTTAAAAACCACACAACCTAAAACATCAACAAAACGATATTGAAAACTAAATAAAATCTTAAAAACGTGTCCTGGAGATGCCGGGCATTGATCCCGGTACCTCTCGCATAAAGTTGGCATCACTCTCTTGTCTGAGCTACGCAGCCGATGGAAATACCTACGTGCGTCAAAATTGAATATAAGTATATATATTGACATAATATGCATTTATTGTAAATTTGTTAGTTAGGTTGATGATTATTCGAATTCATATAGTTAATATGTTACAGAGACTGACAAAATGTCCAAGGTAATCAAATAAACACTTATTAGTGTCAAAACTCGAAATGACGAAAAGTTAAAGTTCAGCTTATCCTGCATAAAAGACATCATCATTTTAAAAGTGTACACTTGTACAATTTTTGAGGTAGATTCTCATCAAGTTATCAGTTTTTCTAAAAACAGTTATTTTTGTCGAAAAAAAATAAAAACCCTTGTTTTTGTGACCTGTAAATCGAAGTTTTTATATTTTCTCTCAAAAGACCATTTTCCCGACATTTTCGAAACAGAGAAGCCTTTAAAGACTTTTTTCCAACAATTCCCTATCGAACTGTTGTCTCGATTTTTGCGATCCTCGCGAAATTTTTGTGGCTAGAACGGCCCAAAAAATATTCACGCAAAAAACACATACTTTCCGATTCTGACCAATCTCAATAGTGTTTGGAAGATCATCGCAAAGATTCTGTCCCGAAAATTTCATCAAAATTGAATAATTTTAGATAGTTATCGTTTATCTAGTCAAATTAAACATTTGACGCAGAACTTTGAAACGGAAAATCGGATCGTTCAAAACGATTGACCGTCCGTCGCGTCGCGTCAGCGATCTCCAAATATTGTCTAAAAACGTGATAGATTTAAAATGTCCACTCGCAGCCATTTTCGAGAAAAATGAACTTTGCGCAATGCGTCGCTCGTAACGGCTCAGATTCATTCTAGCCAGGAAAAAGTTAGTTGAGCCCGCCGAAAGATTACGAAATGCTTTCTATAACCTATATCCGTACGAGCGTTAAATATCCGAGCGTGATGCGTGACGGTTCAATCTAATTCACTACCCGGAAACAAATGTACTGAACGGGCCAAAAGACCTTACTTCAAAAATTCTCTGACCAAGCCAGGAACTAAAATTTAAAGGAATAAAAGGTTTTACTATCCAAAAGCTCACACCGATGGAAGCTAATAGAAGAATAATACATAAACACAAAATAAATTTACAAAAAAAAAAAACAATTCTACGGGGTTAAATGGAAACAAATAAGTATCAAATCAACAAACTGATAAAATAGATTAAATACAAAAAAGAAGTAAACACCAAACATGGTAAGGTGACACAAAAAAAGCAATAAAAACATTATTTATCAAAACAACAAAAGTTACGTTAAAAGCTCTAATAGTACATATAAACCTTAGACAGTACTTTTATCTTGGTTCTAAATCTGTTCATTAAGTCTTAAGGTGACCCCTAGCATTAAATATTATAGATTGCTTCACTAATGAGCTTTCAGGATTCGAAGATGTAAATAGCGCGCACGTACAATTAACAAACAAAAAAATTATGTGTCTCACCTTTATAAGCACACAACTGAAGTGAAACTTCTGAAACATATATTATGAATTGAGTTTTTTTTTTAATTTTTATTTCCTCAACTTTTGCCCCTGGTTTCGACACTTTTTGTATTTTTTTTTCTTGCTTTTTTTTTCAACTTTTTATTTTCATAAAGCATATTTTTTTCCCATTTTTGCCATCCTCCACCTCGTAGTTCAACTTCTTCGCCTTTTTTTCGCCGAAACCCGCGTTGCTCTTACTTTTTTCTTTCCTTCTTTCGTTTTATATTACTTGTATTAACTTTACGAACAATTGTTTACGTTTTTTTCAATTATGTTCTATTTTCCGTCTGTTTTTCATCTAGGATCCTCATTTTACACCGGCTTCATGTCCTGAAAAATTCAGCCCTCTAGCTATACTGGAACATGCTTCATTAACTTGTTTCACTTTGATTTCCGTTTAATTTTTTTGGACTTACTACTCTCGCTAAAGAAGTTTCACTTTAAAAATTCTCAAAAACATATCTGCGAATAGTGTGAAGCGATGACATTTTCATACCCTTATATAGTAAACCAAGGAAGATTTCTAGTTTTATATTGGGCTACATGAGGTTGTTGCAACTAATATTTAAAAGCCAGTTAAAAAAAATAGCTGCAGCTATATTATTAAATCATTTATAAATACCTCATAAAACATCGAAGGCACCTCGCTTGGGAAGGTTGTACATAAAGCTGTCTTAAAGCAACCATGCATTAGGATATAAATACAAACTGCAAATAAAGCCCCCATAATGTATATTTACATTGTATATGTATACATTTTAAACTAAAAAAGCCTTTATTGCTAAATTGTTTGAATATTTGATTAGATGTTATTCGAAATTTCCCAGAAGGGCCTGTCCACCATTGTCAACTGCAAGATCTATTGCGGCTCTCCCAGTTTTTAGAGCAATTCATCTAGTGTTGATACTTTATAGCCTTAGTAATGACTCCTCAGTGCAGCATGTAGCTACCGGATTGGTTTCGCCTATTTGTTTGTAACGCGCTCTCACTATATCCTCATATTGGCATATAACGTGAGTTGTAGTTTCCTCTTCTTTTTGGTAAAACCTGCAACCTTAGGCATCTTCCAAACCCAACAGACTTAAGTATCTTTCCAGTCCAATGGTCGGTCAATAAACCTACCATTACCATCGTTCTGAGAATCTTTCTATTGTCGCTTAGTGTGTCAGCTGTGAGCTTTGCTGAGGAACTCTTAATGAAGTCCTTAGCTTGTCTCTGTTCTGGTTGGATATTACACCATTTCTTAGACTCCGTTGTTACCCATTTTATAAAGAATGACAAGGTGTACTATCCTGGCCACAAAATAGTTCTGGTACCACCAAAGAGCCCGATGAATCTGTTTTGGATACTATAATTCATCGGCTCTTTCCTCTGTGGCCTTCGTGACCCGGAACCCACCCAGAGTCACTTTGTTTACACTACCTAGCACGTTCAGTGCCTTGTAGCAACTCTCTACTAGATTGGATGTTGGATAACATAATTTTCAGCAAAAAAATAGGGATTGAAAATACACTGTTGTTAAAATAAATGTTACCAGCCAAGGCAAAATTTATGATTCGCCAACGTCTCTTCTGCTGGCCTCTCCAAAAAAAGGGTTTGGCTACATAGCCTATAAACAAGTTATGAATATGTTAAGCTCAGTACTATGGACAATGGAAAATTTGAATTCTCTGTCTCAACGACAAGATCATCGTATCTATTAAGAACTATAAAATTGCGTGTATTTAAAAACAATATATTTACAAGAATCAGAGCACCAGAATGCAAGGGATTGCCTGAGCTATAATATCCTCTATAAATCACCTAATTTACATTAAACCAATAGGAAATCCGCATTCGCACCAAATATGTTGGGCTCCACAAGCTTTTAAAAGAGTTGAAAATCGTTGCTTGGTTTTCAAAGTGTCAGAAAATTAACCTGTTGGAAAACCTCTTAATGAAGAGACATTTCGAAGCGATCAATAATTACCTCATTACCAGTTATCTCCATAATTTTCTTTTCTGGTGTATATAGAACAGCCAGCCCATTCTGGCATTATTATCTACACAATTAACATCGGGGAAAATAATTATGTTCGCTTAAGTATGCAAAAAACATATTTTCTGTCACCATGTTCCGAATGCATGCAAATTTAAATTGAGATACTGATATCCAAAATAAATTGATTAAAAGTTTTTCTGCTTGTTGCATATCAAGGTCTATTTTTTATAGCTTTATCTAAAAGAGCAAACAATTTACCTTAATAAAAGAGCAAACAATTTACCTTAAGATTCCTGGCTGCTAGACTTGCTCTGCCTCGTATTCTCGCGGCAAATAAAGATTATGACACATTCTATATTTGAGAAATTCTTATTGCTTTGTAAAGCAATGTCTATAATTTGTCTATTATACTGGTATCATTAATATTGGCAGTTGAGGTCGTATCTTGATTTTATTGCTCATTTTAGAAGACTCACCGATACCATAAAAGTGCCTGTGATAAGTACTTGTAGTTTTTTGAGTGTAGCCTAACTCCTGTTATGAAAAAGCTATACCCTGATTAGAATTTTTATAATTTTGAGCCAATTTTCTTCTCAGTGGTTCCTTAGAGATAAAGCCATCATTTTTTTTTTTGCTTCATAGCCTGTGCAGATTTCTTCCAGGAAATGAAAAAAACGTGGTACAGACGCTGCTAGAGATCAGTTTCGTTTTTACCAACATATCCGATCATCTTTAATAGTTTGGCACTCTGCCGTTTTTTATCGCTGCAGTATTATTTCATTCATTATCAAAATCAAGAGGGATTTAATGAATAACCCGGATGGTATGGAACTAAACAAATCCACTAAACAATAATAGATATCAAGTTGTGGCCCTTCTAAACCGGAACACACTGTACATATTGCACGGCCAACAACTTCTAAAGGCATGCCATAAAGACAAATTCAGCCTACCAAAGCCTCTTAAAGGTAATAAACGCAACTAAGCCCCAACAAATAATAAGTTCTCTTAAATATTTATCACAGATCTCATTTTTTATTCAACGGATTCCGTTCCGGACTTGTTAAATGAGGTGTCTGCAACATTTGCCAACATCGCATTATGCTTTATTTGTTCAATTACCAAACCCATTGTTCTTCCAAAATGAAATTCGATCGTATCTGGGGAACGGTTTTTTATTTTCGAGATTTTAAGAGAGGTTCGGTGCTGGGTTTGACACCTTGAATCGATTTTTTTTTGGTTATTTTTACATCGCAGTCGGTTTTTTATCTTCTAGTTTTTTTCTTGCATGTCTAAAGTTGCCTAACTCTTGGTGTTAGATGTTGACAGTGGTGGAGCAGTGACAGTTTGGAACACACATGCTCCACAGTAGGGTCTTAAGTACAGGGTTGTTCCTTATATTTTGACGACCTCTGGCGAATTTATAACCTAAAAAAAGCTTTAAAAGGCAAAGTTTAAACGACTTAAGGAAATTGTCACAAATAATTATGTTTGAATCTATGGGCGCATCAGATAAAAAAAAGCTTGAAACGTACCAAACGAGTACATACACTGTGGATCAAATTTGTCAATTTTTTGTTTTGGAGCTTTATAGGGTCGAACATTTGTTTTAGTTTTACGTTTTTGAACTCGTGGTATGACCTGGGAAGCGGTTTTAATTTTCGAGACTTTACGAGAGGTTCGATCTAGGTGTCGGACCCACCCGACACCTTGAAGCGATTTTTTTTTTGGCAATTTGTGCATCGCGATCACTGTTTTTATTGTTTAATTTTTATGTCTAGGGTTGCCTAACTTTTGGTGTTAGATGTTGACTATTGTCACGAAAATTATGTTTGAATCAGATAAAAATCATGTACCAAACATATACACTGTGCATCAAATAAAAGTAGTGCCTTCTAAAGTAATTTTGCTTTATGATTTGAAACCTTATAGGATTAAACAACAATATTTAAGTTTAATTAAGTGGCGTTTTTATTGAACTCGTAGTAAAACTTTTCACTCTTTCTCTTTTCAGTATTTCTTTTAAACATTGTCAATAGTGATCCGCTTAATAAATTTAGATAAAACTTGTCTCTGGCTAATAGATCCATTATTTGACTACATATTGGTATGACATAGTTTTATTTTCCGTTAATTTAATCCACTAACATGAAGTTCATCAAGTGGTATTGGAAAGCATTTAATCTTGTTCAATGGGGTAGTAGATTGCGGATTTTTAATAAATGCTTTATTTGAAAACCATGAAATATTCCAGGTTTTCTATGCTAATCCCAGGAGTTAAACGGCTTAAGTAGCCAAAAAAAGCCTTCATAATTTGCCTTATAAGCCTCAAGTTGATATAGAAGTGTAAAAATATGAGTTTCGTTTTGGCAACTAATTGTTCGTTGATTACATTTTGTTTTCCTTGAACCATGATATTTCTTCTGCTAATCCAGTGCTGATCCTCTCCTTCTGAGAAGGAATCTGAATTTAGGAAACTATTTTCTTCATTCTTGACTTCACCATCTCGTTGGATTTATTGAGGTAAGGATTTCCTATTCAGTAACTTAAGAACAGGCCGGGGGCCGTAGATGACTTATCATACTATAGCCAGTAAATTGGATGTAGATATTTCAGGACTTTCTTGTAGTAGTTCAGTTGACGTCATAGCTGCTGCTTCTAGATACACTGTTTGAGAGGAATGCGGATATGGTTGATCCACCATGCTGGCCGGTAGAACTTCATTGTCGCCGAAAATATCTCTATTAAGAGGTTCCATGCGAGAAACTGAAATATTTTATTATATTTTCTAGTGGTAGTATATCTCGAACTAAATACGGGACGACATAGATCGCCATTATCTCTCCACGGTTTTTTCGTAGTAAACTATCTTCAGTAGAAGATAAATAAATCTATTTAAACAACCAGATTCTTCCATTAATGAAAATGTATGCCCATACTGCTATGGATCCCCCACTGTATAGCTCTTTTGGAATCAAGGACTGTTTCTTAGCCCTGTCCTGGTTTCCTCCAAACCCTATTTCAGCCATCACCATTTTTAAGTCTAATCCTTGACATTCGAAAATCGAAAGAAACAATAATACTGTTTTTAATATCTGCATTTAGGTTATTATCAATACTAATTCACAAATCTTTACTACTGGCGAAAATTCATAATCTTTTTCAATATAGACGAAGAAATTTTCCAAGTAAACTGCGGTAATTCATTTATGTTTCAAAACAAAACACAATTTAACAGAAAATAAATGATAACGAACCAAACTTAACCAAAAAATTACAAAATAGTTTTAATTAAAGCTAAAGGCACAGATTTACAAAACAGTGGTTACTTCAATAGAAGTTGGAAATGACTACCATGGACCTGCTGACAAATAAATATTATACGGGTAAATTCCTCCCTGACATTGTAAATTATATGTGGCGTTATTATTGAACAAACGTCTGTAATTCGTTGTCTTACTTCATCTAATGAACCGCGAGCAGTTTTATAAATTTCTGATTTAACGTATCCCCAAAAAAAAATTTAGAGGCGTGAGGTCTGGTGGTCGAGCTGGCCATTTCGTAGAACCTCTTCGACCAATCCACCAACTTTAATAAGTCTCATACAGATAATTTTTGGCTTGCATAAAATAGTAAGGCAGGGCTCCGCCTTGTTGAAATATAACCTCTTGCAAGTCAGGTGGATTTAATAAGAGGAATAAATGTATTTTGCAACATATCCAGGTACCTGAGGCCATTAAGATTTTCTTCCAGAAAAATGGGACCTATGATGTGATTATTCGAAATGCCCTTCCAAAACGTATTTTCTGGGGGAACAACGTGTGTCCCTCCCCGAAAACATGGGGGATTTCGTCCCTCCAGTACCTATAGTTTTGGGTATTAACTCTTCTTTCAGATTCGATCTTGGTCGATTTCCTAAACAAACAGAGATGTGCTCGCAGGCACTATAATTTACCATAGGGGCTAGTTCTAAAGTGACCTTGTAAATAAAACAAAGGCCTTTAGCATTATATGAATATTTTAATAAGTTATTTTACCTGAAAATAACTGGAAGCGCATAAATAAACAAAATATAAACATTAAATCAGTGTACGTGGTCAGTGCTACGATATGAACAATATCAGTTGAGGCAAAGTATCGACCTTGAAGATTATGACAAGAATAATACTCTTAAAAACTAAAGCATTACATAAACAGTTGTAATACTAAACAAGTATATGATTATAAATGCTGTCTTGCAGCTATATACACTTAAATGTTCATTAAAGTTCCGGCGGAACAGCCCAGTGTGAGCTCGGTTAGCTGAGATAACTTTCAGATGAAATGCAGCAATATACAAGCAATAATAACAGGATAAATATTACCTTAATGTCCACCTATAAGCTACTATGTACAGGGTGGCTCGAATTCGTGTCTATGTATGGGGAACTCGAAAACCGTAAGAGATGCAGTGTCGGTCAAATTAAGGCAACATTGCGCATTTAGGTGCCTAGCAATATGCCGTTTAGAAAGTTTTAAAATTCCGAGTATTTCCGGAGATATCCAGAACAAACTGAAATTTTGAAAATTCGTTTTATTTTTTTCCTGGGCTTATTTAAAAACGGATTTCAAATTGAATTTTACTTTTGCATTGCCACTTTTTTCGCTCTATCTAATGATGGTATTCAGTTTGAAATCGGACCTTTCGTCTTCAAGGGATCATCATCAACTTTCTTTTTTTAAATACGAACTTTAATTTTTTTATCGTTTTTCAGATGGTATTGGCGTCATTAATATGACTATGTCTTTTTTTTTATTTTTTTTAAATTTTTATTTTGTTTTTTGTATTAAGTAAGTGGAAAATTGGAGCGTATTAAAAATAAAAAATAGTAAAATTATTTCTTACGAGAATATGACCACGGACAATTACTCAAACAAGTTGCTTACTGCAAAGATAAAATATTCCCAACTTTTAACCAATTAAAAAATTTATTTAATAGAAAACATCAACAATTTATAATCATACTACGTGATACTATAGAAACTTTGATGGAAAAACACCTATTGGAATTTTGCTTATAAATAAAATGCACTAAGCAACTTGTTTGAGTAATAATTTATGGCTATATTCTCGTAAAAAATAATTTTACTATTTTTAATTTTTAATACGGGCTCCAATTTTCCACCTAATGCAAAAAAAACAAATAAAATATTTTTATAGAATATGAAAATTCCAAAAGTACCTACCTTAAATTATTTAAAATCACGCCAAAGCAAAATATATAAAATAAAAATAATAAAAATGAAAAAATAAAAAAAATTAAAAAAATAAAAACACATACTCATATTAATAACGCCAATACCATCTGAAAAACGATAAAAAAAAAAGTTCGTGTTTAAAAAAAGAAAGTTGATGTTGATCCCTTGAAGACGAAACGTCGGATTTCAAACTGGATATCATCATTGGATAGAGCGGAAAAAGTGGCAATGCAAAGGTGCAATTAGATTGGAAATCCGTTTTTAAATAAGTCCAGGAAAAAAATAAAACGATTTTTCAAAATTTCTGTTTTTTCCGGATATCTCCGTAAATACTCGGAATTTTAAAACTGTCTAAACGGCATATTGTTAGGCACTGAAATGCACAATTTTGCCTTAATTTGACCGACACTATATCTCTTACGGTTTTCGAGTTCCCCATACATAGACACGAATTCGAGCCACCCTGTACAATATGTTCACAATTGACGAGAAACGTTCAATGTTCAGCAGTATATCTTCCAACACTGGGGAAAGTCACTTTAAACAACACTTGTTAAGCCTCTTGCTAGCTTCTATATACAATGTGGTTCAATTTCTTGCAAATGAGAATGACTTGAATGTAGTAGTTTGAGATGGTATGCAGTTGTTGCATAATAGCATGACCTGGATGCCTTTGTGAATGCGGCTTTTATACACGCAAAAATGATTGTAAAACATGTTATGCAGGTAGCATATGTAAGCTGAAATCCGTGTAGGAAATAGCATTTGTGATATCTTTGTAGTGTAATAAAACTTGAGAGAATGGTTGCAGACAAGTGCAGGGTAACCCTTATATTAGAATAAGGCCAGAGAATATTTGCAGATTAGTGCAGAGTAATCCTTATATTAGAATAAGGCCAGAGTATAACAAACCAGTGTTATATTTTGATAAAGCATGGAGAATGTGAACACCCATGGACAAGACCAATGAGAACGCTAGCACAGCGATGGTACCGCGTTTGAGAGAATGTGATTTTAAACGTGTGAGTTTACTTACTGGAGATTCGAGACGAGACTTGATTACTTGTGGTTCGAGACAAGACTCGATAACTCCCATGGTCGATTGCCAAGGGGCGCTAGTACAGCGATGGTACAGCGTCGTACTTGAGAGATAGTGATTGCAAACATGTGAGTTTACTTACTTGGGTTTCGAGACAAGACTCGATTACTTGTGGTTCGAGACAAGACTCGATTGTAGAACTCCCATGGACAACACCAATGGGAACGCCAGTACAGAGTCATACTGAGATTGAGGATAATGGCAGACAGGGTGCCGACAAATACCATGCTTGTAGGCTTGAGACGACGACGAACATGGTTGGATACCACAATTTACTTGAGTAGAGAACTAGAGGGATTAGGTCTCAAAACGTGAAAACTTGCCCGGCATGGCAACTTGGCACCATGCCGGCGGGAAGAGCGCCCTTAGCGAGTGGTATTAGGTTGGGATTCAAGATGCGGCTTTTTTCTAGATCGTGTGAACTAGATCAACTTGAAGGAGCTGTCAACGCCCCTTCTCACCGCCCCTTCTGGCGGGATAATCTACATTCTCCGGAAATAGAAAGGGTAGATAATGTAAATATAGAGATATTGTGTAAAAATTTAGCATGACCGGTTGTATAAATTAATATTACGAATTTTAACGCAAATCTGTAGTTGGTTGAAAACTGCTGGCTAGTTTTCATGAAATTTGATTATTAAAAAGCGGAATTTTAGGCCCCCCTAGAAAATCCTAAAACTTCCTAGCTATAATGCTAGGAAGTTTTAGGTTGGGTGAAGTGGCTATCCTGTAGGATGCGCTGATGAGGTATCACTAGACACCTATTCCATTAAAATAAAAATCCGAAACCGCAGCCAGCCATCATCTTGACATTTAAAGCTGTCATTGATATCTCAAAAAATCTAGAACTTGCTCATACATTATAGTTCCAAATTTCATCACAACGGTTCAAAACTTAGACGGGTCCTAAAATTGTTAGGGCCAGAACTAGTGAAAGAAAATGTGGCTAAAAGAGTGGTAAAAAGTAATTAACCAAGAAACCTAAGCCAAGCGGCAGCAACATATGCTGGATTAGTGCTTCTAGGTGAACCAGATCCGCCACCAAATGAACACGCTACTTTTGCAAATTTTTCATCATATGCTGGCTTTATATGACGCACATAACTCAATGTTGTAATAACTGCTAGACGGAATCACCACAATTTTGAGATACTTACTAGCTTTTCTGCAAGGAAGAAGTTTTTGAGTTCATTTTTATTTCACTATATTTGCAGGGAGTTTTAAATGAAATATTTGGTTTAACAATAGTGGTTTTTTTCTGTAATTCTGAAGTTTATAAAATAATATGTGAAAAATCTACCTCTCTATTCCTATTCTCAAGTTCTCTTAAGAGAAGTGGTTGAAATAATTTGTTTTTATTATTTTTTAAAATCTGAAAATATCAACGCATTGCAGTATAAATTGAAATGATCCTAATAAACCTCACTCGTGAATGCGTGTGAAAAATGTCCCATTCGTGTCCGTGTATCGAAGGGAGGGCTAGAAGAATAGATCATAAAAGAGGCGATCCATCAACATTTTAGGTTATGCAGAAATTTTTAATTAATGTGCAATTATTGCAAAAACGGCAACGGGTAAAATAAGAGGTCAAAGGGCTTTCCTCATAATGTTGCATTATATGAATTTACACCTGTTGCAACCTATACTAAGGCAAAATATTCACCCATCCCATAACACTGTGGCCAATAGCAATAGATCTAAATCAATGCGTCTTTTATGACACGCAGAAATTTCCCCTCGGTTTTCTCACATTTCCACACTTTCATCTGAAAAAGCAAAAGCAGCCCAAAAAAAACAGATTTATCACGACAGTCAATTATTTTGTGCAGAACTGCCAGACCGGGAAATGCATCGACCTCGTTTTCCGCACGCGGGGGTTTTGATTATACTTTGAGTGGTTTCACCCCTATTAAACTCTGTATGCTACTTTTTTGGAGGGCCCCAGTTAGACATTGAAAAGGCGGCGTAATATACAGGGTTGGTCTGAGGAGTTTTCCCTTCAATTAGTCATTGTCGTCTGGATGGAAAGCTACGAATAACTTTTAGTATAGTATGACCACCGAACAATAGAAAGGGAAGGTCGTATCGTATATTTTGTTAAAACGTGTGCGCAAACTTCTACTTGCCAAGAACACGGCGCTCTCGATATTAATTGATCATAAGTTTTCGTTACTACTAACATATAGTGCGCCAAGCGAGTGAACCTTAACGACGACTGAGGGGGGTAGAGGACTAGCACGTAAAAAATCTTGCCTTCCCATAGTCGCACGAGGTTATTCTTACCATATTATTGTTGATAATATTGATTAGTTTAAGACGTTAAAATTAATTACAGTTTTTTTATATTACAGTCTTATAGTACAAAATATGTCATATAATAATATCTTATTTTTATAATAAGGATAGTATTCTATGATATTTGTTGTATGTATTACAAATCAATCAAATCATGCATTACATAAATATGTAATAATAAGTAGAATTCGTTTCCCGATGGTTTTGTATTTACGTCATCGATGACGTCGCTTAATTTGAAAAAAAAAACGGTTTATCGTAGCTAATTCATATAAATTCTCTAGCGTTCAATTTTTGTATTAAAAGTTAGGCAATATTGAAGCAAGTATGTTCTAAAACGCTCTTTATAGAACCAAAGACAATCATACAGTATGATTGTCTTTGATAGAACGTTCGGATTTGTTTTGTAATAAAAATTTGAATTTAGAGAGTTCAGTTAAGAGAGTTATCCGAAATATATAAAAATTAGTTAACCACGTATAATAATCACCAAATGCAAGAAAAATATAAGAAAAGTTAAAAATCGTCAAAGATATCCTCGAATTAAGGGTCTGATGATATATAGGTTGTGTCGATTTTGCAAATTTTCTTTTTTTTTCGCTAGAAAAAGAGTGTCCTATAGAGTAGCTTAAACCAAAAAAATCGGAGAATTTGCGACATTTGAGCCGAAAAAATATCCGTGTTTTGAGCCTAAATTGCCCTAGAAGGGCAAACTTCCACTACGACTTTCCCAGGTGTCACGTGAAAATATTGAAATTGTAACGTGAAAATAATGAAATTTTAGTAACCGACACCGGGGACCTGGCACAGTGTTTCCAAAAGTTGCACATTTTCTTATGGGGAATAACAGTGTTGTTTACTATTTAAGTATATTTAATATTCCACTTCACGCATGACCCTCCGCTCGCTTCGGGGGCGCAACCAAACAAAACTAACCCAAGGCATGCCGGAAATAAAAAAAAATTGAAATTTGTCAGTCGAAAATGCAAATATTTTTTAGTTTGTTTTTCCTCATTTGGGAATGTCTTGGGTTAGTTTGGGTTAGGTTTGTTTGGTTACGCCCCTGGAGCGAGCGGAGGGCCATGTATGAAGTGAAATATTTGACGAATATATACATACCTACAAAGGAATAGTGTAATCGAATGAGTGTCTCTTTCATTTCGATGTATGAATGCAAATGCACATTGAAAAATCATCAACGCAGCCACGTTTACCATACGGCGGGCAATGATATCATTATGGCAGGATCGACCATCCCTTCATCTTCATTCAATCGGACTACTGGGGGTCTTGGCCAATAGCAATATGTCTTGGCATGACCACGTTGCTAACGTCGCAAAATCAGCCTCCCAGAAGCTTGGTACGCTATTTCGCAACAAAGAATGTATACACCGCAACAGTTGCTCTTGCTTTACAAAGCGCAAATAAGACCGTGCTTAGAATATTGCTCACACATCTGGGGTGCCACGCCAGAGCACACCCTAAAGCTACTGGATTCCGTTCAGAAGAGAGTTGTGCGTCTCGTCGGTGACCCTGAGTTGACACGGAATCTGGATAGTCTGAAAGACCGCAAACATGTGACCGAGAAATCCCTGTTTTACAGATACTTTTACGGCAGATGTTCCAAGGATTTCGCCCTCCTTATCCCGCCCCTGACAACGCCTGTCAGACAGTCAGGATAGACGGCAAGAGCGCACCGGTTCGTCGTACAACTGGAAACACCTAAAACATCGCTTTACAAGAACTCCTTTGTCTGGCGCACTGCATCACTGTGAAACTCACTCCCAGGACGCATATTCGGATGTAACAAGCAAGATGTCCATTCGACTATGCCGAACGTTTCTTCATATGAGACGTGCACGATAGCATTTAGTCGTATGTCGTGACTGTTACATAGAATCAACAAATAAGTCTTCAATTATTTAAGCACTTCATGCATGGCCCTCCGCTCGCTTCGCTCTCTATACGGGGGCTCAACAAATAGAAACTAACCAGGTGCTAACCAAAACTAACCCAAATTTTTTTAAATATTTTGGGTTAGTTTTGGTTAGCACTTGGTTAGTTTCTGTTTGTTGAGCCCCCGTAGCGAGCGAAGCGAGCGGAGGGCCATGCATGAAGTGTTAAAATAATTGAAGACTTATTTGTTGATTCTATGTAACAGTCACGACATCTGACCAAATGCTATCGTGTACGTCACATATAAAGAAACGATCGACATTGCCGAATGGACATCTTGCCTGTTACATGCGAATATCCTCCCAGGACATCTGTTCCCCTAACTAAATATTCAAGAACCGTGTCAAACAACATCTTCGCACACACACCGCTCGTCGAGCAATATAGGATGTGCTACTGCCATAAAAAATCATTCACCTAAATAAAAAAAGAGTAGAGACACTTATAGCACAGCTTATTCACTACCAGCTAGTGAACTCTATCGAAATCGGAAAGGTGGTGTGTCGGGCACTGAGCTCTGAGCGGTTCAGTTCCACAAATGAATTTAAAATGAATTTTCGCTTCAAAATACATGACAAATTCGTCCGAAGCCTCGGCTATCGCCCTGAGAGGTTCGGAAATTTCGGATTTTTGTAAAATTATTGTGCGTTTTAAAATCATTTTTAAACGGATTTTGACGATAAAATACTTATTTATGCAACAAGTGTGTAAAGTGAATCTTTTTTTATGAATGGGAATGTTGATAAAAAAAATTAATTGAAATCGAATAAAAAAGGGTACTTTACACATGAGTAGCATAAAAAAAATTTTCTACTACCGAAAAATATATGAAAAAACAAAAATATTATTAAATTACTTTACGCACTAGTGCGTAAAATAACTACGCACTGCACATTAAAAAAGCCTATTTTACGAATCTTAGAGAGTGCGTAATGTGAGTACTTTACGCACGGTAGTATAAAAAGCATATTTTAAATTAAACGAACTGTCAAAAGTTTTATTCAGATGCCCAGGTGTTTAAAACAATATTAAGTCATGACCCTCTTCTAAAATTTGCAAAACTTGGTTATTGACTTTCCCAAATCAAAGGATGCCGCCGCAAGATGACTAGCTGGTAGTAAATAAGCTGCGCTTATAGCGCACCATTTTTCTAATGAATTTTGCTAACGAAACTACAGTAAACGTCTTAAATATCTTTGTTTTGGCTATTGTGACAGTTGACAGTAAAAAGGAGGATGGATATTTACAAGTAAAATTTAATTTTGTCTAATGGGGCTATGCGTCGCTTTAAATTAGGACCGGAACAAAACGTAGGTCTCTCGTTCGACGCAAATGTATCCTAGTTAATATTTTCACCCGACAATTGATGTTGAGATGTGTTTTGTCTATATTTCTAGTGCTTTTGTGAAGTGGTGCTGAAAATTTGTGTCAAAACTCGAACTTTGAGGGCATTTTTTCAGTTCAAATGTACCGGATCTTCCGACTTTTTTGGCTTAAACTACTCTATAGGACACCCCCTTTCTAGTGAAAAAATAGAATTTGCAAAATCGACAAAACCTATATATCACCAGACCCTACAAACCAAATAATATAAATAACCACACAGTTCGGCATCGGCAATTTCCACGCCAATGGCTAAAGCAAGTCGCTGCCGAAATTTTAAAATATGTAAAAAAAATTAGGTGTTGGTCTAGGGTCAAAGTGTATTTAATATATCCTGCGACCAATCACGAATCTGCCTCCCGCTAAAAACCAAGTAAACGTCGCACTGTTGCCTATTGTCGCGTATTTTAAATAGCTTGAAGGCGAATAAAATATAAATATTACAAATATTATAGTATTCCGTATTTCCCTGTGTAAATAAAATAGTAAATAATAGAAGACAGTAGTATTAAGGAAAATAACAAAATTAAGTATTCAAGTAGGAAATTTAAATATGTAAATTCACTATAGGAAACTAGACAGAAAATAAATTAGGATTATTGGGAAAAAAATGTGGCAGCATCTAAATATGCGAAGACATTTTTTGCCCGCATTCTTTTCGTCCGGGTTCTTTCATTTGGCAAACAGTAAATATGATGTGCTTCTGGCTTGTTCTTGTCGCAGCAATAACTGAAAAAATTGCATACTATTTTTTATTATATAAGTAACGTAGGTAAATATTTTTAAAAATGTCACAATATTGGAAAGTATGAAAATAGCTAGGGGTAACTGGTGTGAAGGTAGAAGTACATTTATATCTCGAAAAAGAAGCATCATATGAAAACTCATGAGTTTATTTCTGTGTTCTTTTAATGATTGCAAAAAATACTAAAATTCTGAAAAACTAATAGCATGCTCCTAATTTGGACAAAAACAGGCCCTATCAGTTCGCTAGCGGATTTTTGATATTTGTTCGATACGTATATATTTTGAGCTGTCAATTTATAAAAAAAAATCAAAGCATTATCTTCAATAATTCAAATAATTTGAAAAATGTTTATGCTGCTTAAAACCTTGTTATGAAATGCATAAATTAAAAAAAAATATTTATCGTTTCACAATTTCATATTTTCTTAGAGTATCAAAGTATAATGCTCGCTATTATGGGCAAGACCCAACCCAAACTAACCCAAAATAACCCTACAAAACTGTGCCCTGATATGCTGAGTTGTGCATAACATAATTTTGCTAAATGCTCTTACTTTTTTTGCATCACATTTAGAGAAAACAGCCGCATTCGGCACTAAAAACCATGTAAGTACATAAAGAACTCCCATAAACAGAGGCAGATAAATAGTAAAAAAAATAAATATCGAAGCTCTCTCTTAAATCCGTCACTGGCCGCCAATTCTAATAAAACCTCAGAAAAACTCGAGTTCTTTCCTATTTTCACCACACGCTGTACCCCATACGTCCTACTGCTGACTTGGGGTTTTTCTCCGACAGGGCGGACAGTTTTCCCCTCAACGTTTAAGTCTTTTATAAGGGTAGATTGATGGTTTAATTGAGTTTAGTGTTTTCCAGTCAATCTGGGGTGTGAATGGGTGTTTAGGATTTATAGAGCCCGTCGATATAAGGCATTTAAGAGAGGGTTTTCTTAAGAGTCGCGTGTCGATGCTAATCCATACGTTTGGAGGAAATTGTTTTCCAAGGCTCAGGTTTTGCTCTCTATTTATTAAGTACATTGCGAGGACTTTTTTTTAGAAAGGTTTTCAGGTCAAATTGGTTATCGGAATACTAAACAAGAAAATGACAAGTGAGCCTAAACATTAATTAATTAATAAATACATAGGTTTAGGTCGTTTAGCAAAATATTGAGACCGTACACAGAGTATCAAATTGAAAACATACAATGGCTATATTTTCTACACTAAAGAAGATATCAAAGAAAAAAAACCATTTCTACAATACCATTTACCACCCTGAAGCACTACCTTCATCTACTTAAAAATATTAAATGGCACTACACCTCTCTGAAAAGCTTATCAAAAATGCCTTTCACATGCTTTCTACGTAAGATATTTGATTTCAAAATTTCAAGAAACTGGATCCGTTGGTAATAAAAAAGACAACAACCTGTTGCATCAAGATATGCAGATTAAGGTTTTTGGCCAAGATTTTATAAATGCAAAGTTGTCAACGTATCATTTGGCAGCAGTTACCCGTGTATCCAGAGAAAATGTTAGAAAAGTGATGAAAAAGCATCAAGTTCATCCATACAAAATCAAGATTTTCCAAGAACTTGGCGGTAAAAAAAGTTTAGTTTTGTAAAACAATGAAAAAACATTTGCTTCAGTGATGAGTCTTCTTTTTTCCTAAATAGTCATGTGAATAAACCGAATTGTCGCTCTTGGAGTGAATTTAACCGTTGTTTGAGTAATCTCCTTTACTCAAACAACGCTTTAACCCACATCTTTTTACACAGGCATATTCAATATTCACAAAAGTTATTGTTTCGTCGGAAATACTTGGGGACAATATCATAGGGCGTTTTATTGAAGGAAATTTATACTGCGAATTTTAGGCTAAAATGCTCAACCAGACCATAAAGCCCTCGATTGTTCATGAACTTGAAAACCAAAAAGACAAGGAAATCTAAATTTTAACGAAGATCTTCTACATTTCCAGCAAGATGGTGCCCCTCCACACCATACTGCTGTGGCGAGAGGGTGGTTGAACCAAAATTATGGAAGCCCAGTGGATTGACAGAAAATGTACAATTGAGTGTACTCCTATGGACTTATTTTTATGAGGCTACATTAAATCACTAGTTTGCAAACCCCAACCCGCTTCTCTAGAAAAATTCGGTCAGAAGATAATTGATGCTTGTCATACCTATAATATTCTAAGAGGCATTCTTCAGAAAGTTAGGCAGGACTTTGAAATCGACTTTAGTTCTGTTTATAACAAAATGGAAATCATTTGAGCGCTAAATAAAATAGCTACGAAAGGAGCAAAAATAAGTATTTTGTGTTATTGCAAAAAAAATAGACAGTTTTAGTCATGCTGTATGTCATGTGGAGTGAAGAATTTTATTTAAATTGGCATAAAAGCATGAATATAGATTAGTTTAAGTTAGTCCTGGGTGGAGGGTTAAGTAATGTTCTACGTTATAAGCTAAGAACAATAATACAATGATAAGCAATGCATATCATTGTTTATAAAACATAACGCATTTTGTTATTTAACCGTTATATACCGAGTGATCAATAAATTGTATGCAATAAGTCGGTTATTGTGCAATATACATTTTTAATTTTTCTAAAAGTCATATTGGCTTAGTAAATGTGGAATTTGTCATATTTGCTACATAGAATTCCAATTCCGATGCAACCGGAAATTTTAATAAAGGTTATATTCTAAAATTATAAGATCGCCTTAAATATTCGGTTCTCTTTTAAATTTCTGTTCCAATGAGGGGTTACAAGCTAGCACTTCCCTTTATAAAACTCTTCGATCTTACCTTTAGCCCTTTGATATTGACCAAATGCAGTTCTTACAAGCTACAGGTATGACTCAAGACTAAAAAACATAAAAAATTCTTATATGACTATTTATCACTATTATTATCATATCTGTCTTCTGATAATGATCAAAACGTTTATATTTAATTTCTCATCCTTATGCCTCGAGCCCAACATAGAATATATAAAAACCTAGGGAAAGTGTAAATAAAACTAAAGAAATGCACTAAAATAAATCTGGGAAATGCCTTTTTCATGGCTAAAATGAAGCGTATGCCTAAAGATAACTGGTAACTAACTGCCGCACAAATTTTAATAAAGAAGTGTGAAAAAGAAATTATACGCATCCCTCATTCTTGTGGTCGGACAGGTCTGATATAATGGCCAAATATATTTTTATGAAATATAATGTTATTTTGTTAACTCGCACAATCACCATCGCCTGGCGTGAATGCTGTGAAGGGAATTTCTGTGCGGAAGTTTTGGAAATAAAATTCCTGCTTAAATGTATTAGTTTGATTCACTGCTTGATCATTTTCTAGAAGATATTATTACGCTCAAAAAGCTGCTTCGTCCCAAATTATAATGCAACAGAAAATAAGCTTAATCAAGAGTGCTTAAGCTTATCCAAATATTGCGGAGAAAACTTTTATTTCCCGTTCTTGATCCTAATTTTGGTATGTAAATACGACGTCGCGGCGTCGCGTCGCGTCGCCGTCGTTACATTTATTTTGACCGGCTCTAAAGAACATTGTGGTATGCAATGGTCTAATAAGTTTTCAATTGATAAGTGGTGGAGACAATTATTATTAATAAAACATAACACATTAAAAAATAAATTAAATTCAATAGACACCAAATCGAAGTTATATCTTCGGTGGCCCGTACGAGAATGAGTCCAAGACAAAATGGCTGCAAACGGCGCTCGTGTATCGATTGGCGTATGGGAACGTCTGTCGTCGCGACGCCGCAGGTGAATAGCGCCCTTCGTGTCATGGCATTGCACCATTATTTCCCACTTTTGCGGTGGATAGTCGATAAAATTGGTTTCGGATTTGTTTCAGCTGTTTTGTGACGATGAAATGCTGGAAATTTTTCCTCTTCAGTTTGTTTTGGCCCGCAAAACGCAGTCTATGTACCGCTGACGTTTTCAATTGAATAGATTTTGGCAATTTTTACTTAATCAAGTTAATTAATGGGGTGGCATGTTTACTTATTGGCTTGCATAAACACACAAAAATTAATATCGCAAAATAACTAAAGAAAATGAAAGGTATTTCAATCCCGTCGTGAATTATCTCACATTTTCTTGTATTACACCTATAATCATCGATTTATTGTGAATGAGGAAAGAAATTGCTATTGACAAATAATTACAAGTATTATTTTTTACGTAGTGTGAAGTCACTGAAAAAAAGTGTTGTAAATACATACAAAATATTGTTTCGCAAAATTGTTTATGTTTAAAGAAGTGCAAAATTGTTTATGTTTAAAGAAGGTATGGCCGTATTCTGAATAGACAAAACAATTAGTAATAGCCAGAAGGGGCAAGCAGTCCGCAATATACCAACAGTACCCAGGGCATTAATCTGCAAGGTAATTTCCGGAGCGTATGATATTTGGATGCTAATTGCTAGCTATGCGAAACTGCATCAAATGCCAACATTACCAAAATTCTATGTATTGATATAGGGCAAGAAATGATGATTTTTTTTCCTATAATTCAAATGTGGACTTTATGTGTAATCAAGAGCATGTATACATGGAGCTTTAGAAAAACTTTCTAAAGCTCTTCAAAATTTACGTGTCGGAAAAGGTATATACGTGTCCGTTGACTTCTGCTTCTTAAAGAATAAATTTAGGTATTATGGTTTAAGATTTAAACTATTGTGTTCCGAGCACAAAAGTACCACTGCTGTTACAAAAACAAAACAGGTCTGTGATGGATACATTAAAAGTGTAAATAACTCCCATAATATTAATAATTTCGTTGTAACTTCAGAGATTATTAGGATCCTTTCAGTTGGCTCTAACATGCAGAGTATTGCAGAGGGCCTTCCAGAAGATTTCACCCAAATATGGCTTTTTCCCCTGGTATAAAGTGTAGTCCAAAATGCAATTGGATACCTTAAGAAATCTAATAGCTTTGATGTATATGATTTGAATAGTAATGTACTTAAACACCTGGTGAAGTCTTTAACTTATCATTTTAACACATGAATTGATCAAGGTGACTTTCCAGACTCTTTCATGTAAGCTAGAGGGTATATCATTCTCTGTTTAAGAGAGGAGATACAGGCCATAATATTCTTGAGAAAGATTTTTAACACTTCAATGTTAGTGACAAATTTGAATGTAAAAACATTACGCTTTTATTCTATCTGTCATTTTCATTACATGAAAGGCACGTACTCACGCATATAAGATGAAAGAGGATCATGATACGTCACCAGCGTTAAGTATAAGAAAAATGGGTGTCGAAATATTCTCAGCACCAAATTCATTTGCATTTCGTAATAGTTTCCACACGAACGCAAAATGAAAAAAAAATAGTTTATAGTAGCGATCAATAATGGTGTACCGAGAAAACAAATAAAAGAGGACGACGGCTATATCGCATCAAAAACCGTTAATCACACAGCGTAATTGTATTCAAGTTCCTATGTTGGTCGCTAGAAGGAGTAACACTAATGACTATCTATGGTCCATTAAAAAACTGAAAATGGCGATGTATTGAAAATATTTGGGTTTTAATTTAGAAGTTAAAACTTCATTAGGTGTGTCAACACATATTTTCCTAGATGATGAATAAGAAAAATGAGAGAGAATGGGAAACAGTCAGAAAGTGAAAAATCCTTTAGGCGCGTTCAGCACACTTTTTTCTGGGTAGTGAATAATCCTGATCCGTCACGCCCGACGCGTGACACTCGGCTATCGTTCGTTCTGGTAAACTCGGCTTCAACTTAATTTTTCTTGAAAACAGCTGCGTAGGAAAAGTTGATGTTTGGCGCGTTTTTAGGCAACAACTATTATGGTTCGTCAGATGTGCGAGCAATTTTACAAAATTTTGGTTTCATTCACGGTAAGTATCGAAAAAAGTGTGCAATTTTAATGAATTTTCCTGGACGTACGTACCTTTTAATGGACTTCCGAACCCTACTGAAATTGACGGGAATCGGAAAATGGCAAGTATTTTTATTTGGGCATGTATATTTTGAAAAAGAGATCATTTAGGAGTTGTTCTAATGCCAAAAATGTCGCGATGATCTAAAAGTTCAGACGGCCGGACTTTCTAACAAAAAAACTCTCTAAAGGCTTCTCTGCTTAAAATATATTGGAAAATGAACAGGAAAAACGTAAAAACACCGATTTCTAGGCCAAAAACATGAAGTTTCCTATTTTTCCTCGAAAAGCAATTTTTTGGATGAAACTCCCATTACTTGACAAAACTACATATATTAAAACACATATTGGAAGTGATGATGCTTTTTATACATGGTGAGCTAGTTGAATTTAAACTTTTCGCCATTTCGAGTTTTGAGCAACCAAACTTTCGTGCATTAAGGATGAGAGATATAAGCAGAAAATACAAAAAATCATATTAATCCAATTAAATATGCTAAAAAGTGCAAAATGTTTTAAAATTTTCAATATTTCGCCAATTTTACTGTTGATGCAATGGGAAATTTAAAGGAATCTTTCAATCAATTCAATTCAATGTTTTGACATAACGTTTAAGTTATGTAGAAAACGGTTTGAAGGTGCCAAATTAATCAGGATCGGAAACTGTAGATAAACGTGTGAAACGTAAGTTTTATTTTACCATATTTCATTTTCAATAAATTTATTTGCACCATCAAGACACAAAGAGAACATTTAATACCGACCGAGATAACGCTGGTTCAATGTTTAGGCTCCAGTTGCTGAAGTGACATAAATAAGACCTTAATGGTGTTTTTGTTTAGATGCGAAGCTGACGAAATATCGTTAATAGGCATAACGCTCTAAATATCTTTTGTCAATATTTCATTTAGATCAGTTCGTCGGTATTTTCTCGAGTGTCTACTTTTGTGGGTGTATCGTGACTGGATATTATTTGTGCTTTGCCGAATAATTAAAGGAAAATACAAGGTGAGAGTTCTCACAGAGCATTATTTTACCTATAACTTTCTGTATTAAGTCATAAACAATTAGATATTAAAACTATATCGAATTTATGATATAATATAAATAGGCGCATCCTTCCGTGCTGATTGTGAGTGAGCCGATGCTTTTGGCACGTTAAATAACGCTAATTAGTGAAGTGGCCGTTTTGCTCTAGAGCCTCCTGGTAGCGCCAGGTTTGTTTTTGTGTACTGGGTACCTGGCCGATACCTAGTGTGTTGTATGTGGGGTGGTTATTGAGGATTTTTGGGCACCGCCACATCAACACTGTGTTTTTGTTTGATTGTTAATTATTTTACTTAAATGAGACACCCGTTGCTTAAGATTTTCCTCTAACTGTAAAATAGAATAAGGCCGGCTGGTGTCATAAAATGAAGGATGTTAGTCTCTATGAAAGGATGATGTATTTATACTAGTTTATCCTGACTTTTGTTTTGCAATACAGCTATCATTTATTTTTTTTTATAACTGTAAGTACTTGTCTTATTGATTGATTATTATTAATTTTTTCGATTTGTTTAGTTTTATCAATTTTTGATACTTTGACAAAGTTACGACAAATAAGTGATAAAATCCATAGCTATTTTAATAAAGATAGGAAATGAACGGTTACGCCCTACAGACTTAATTAATGTATCTTACAAATGTTGGTGATTACAGGTGATTGGAAGAAAAACACCTGCGACAGAATACCAGCCTGAAGTTGGCGTTCAAAAAATCCATGTTAGAATCGAAAGCCCAAATAGTGAAAATCCTGGTATAGTTCTAAGCAACCTGAACTGAAACGAGTAGTTCCGATAAACCTGACAACTTGTCGTTACTGAAAACAATGGAGCGGATGAACATGAACTCCATTTTCCTTCCGATACGGCCACGATACACAATCAATCTGGGACATAGGTATAAGTAATCAACAATGCAAAGCAAACGTAAAGGTTATGCACATTAACGTTAAGTCATGAGATATAAGTGAGGGAAGAATCTTTCATTGCTGACAAAGATATTGACATATTATGCATCACGAGCACTGGTTGAGGAAAGAGGAAGTCAAAGTTCTTTATGTTCTGGTGTAGAAGTCATAATTTTGGTTTGAACTGTTTGGAAACATCTTTTGATACTGGAAATTCATCTCGTAATGTTGATGAATGTATTTAGTTTTGTTCTCTTTATTTGTCTCATTTTTATGTATATATATATATATATGTTTTAGCATTTTACTGTTCACGCTCGGGGCACTTTACAACTTCTTGGTGGCAATTGAGGAGATTAAAGCCAAATTTAAATCCAATTTAAATCTAATGGTCTCGTCGCAGGTAACATTAATATTCACTTTTATGCAGGAGCAGCTCGCTTTTGTGACTCATTGGTGAGTTTTGGAAAAGACAGTATTTGAACCCACACGACTGGAGAATTGTCTGGACAACATCTTTGTGAACTCTGACATGAATGTATGCTCGGTGAGTATGGATGTGAACTCGGATGTGAATATATCTGATCATAGGTCGCAAGTGGGGAAGTGTATGATTTCGATAACTGAGGGTGGTATCAAAGCCTGTGCATTGACATAAATAAAGTATTGAGTATTAAGTAGTTTTAGTTTCCAGCACATTTTAGCACATCGATGTGTACAGTTTTTGTGGTAGGTAAGTAGATTTATTTACCTGAAATCTCACTTAAAACGATTTCAAGATGGGAAAATTGGACATTGTCCAAGCGATAAACAGAGCTTTCTAACAAACATCAAAGTTTTGGTAAGTAATTTCAAAATATAGAACGCAAAAAAATACTTTTATTTCACACATATTATTCTCGCCTTGTTGATTTTTCACTGTATATTTCTTTTTTACTTCGTTAGAAAGAGTACAAAATTGCTAAAAAATCAGTGAACCTGCAACTTTATCTTTCATTTATAGATGGAGATGTTGTTAAAACAAGTATTATCATGTATCATTCGACCCCCGCTCCCATTTGATAATTTGGGGGGGTACCTTTGGGGTTAGAGGATAAAAGGGGTTGAATATTTTTTAAATGATAATTGGTTCCTCCAAACCAATCTCAATGGCGGATCTCGGCGATTTTCTCAAATATGCCTTGCTACCTGTATAGAAAACTAAAAAACTAACCCAGTGTTTTCTAGTCAAAAAAGGAATACTTTTAATGCACAAGACACAATATTTTGACTCTGGAACATCTATTTAGACAAAGATATTTTTCAAAAAAGTTAATTAGACTTACCCATAAGCAGCTAAGGCGGGATCGTATGGATAATACCCTGTCGTTGGTTGCAACCCTGCACTGGTCCACGCTGACATGTCAGCAGCTCCACTGGCGTCTTTTAAACCATACGGATTTCCCTGTAAAGAATGAGACTCTTATTGTAACACATCAAAGTATTATTAGAAAAAAAACCTCTTAATATTCATTCTCAATAATTTGTATATATCTGTATTAACAGTTCGACAAGAAAAAAACATGGAACAACGGAAGAAAAGAAGCATTAATTGTAGGATTATCATGACGTCAAATTAAAAAAATGTGTCATGAGTACGTAATCGTTCACAGAACAATGTTATTCAATGTTTAGAATAAATCTTACATTTTTAATTGTAGACGATACGGTGCAATTGGCCCCAGTTTGCTATATTCAATGACCCTATTATAGTCGACACAGCTTATTTCACATGAAGCACATTCATGTGCATACATTTAGAACGTCAGTGGAATATCTCGTTCGTGGCCCAATTTAGTGGAAAAACTTCAAATACATAGAGAAAGGTTGTACGGCGCATATCATTTTTGCATATTTTACGATTATCAAACGCACAGAGCGAGACATAGAATGTAAAAGGATTCCTATTCTATAATTGATTTATTTGACATTTACTACCTGTACTTTAATAGGACTTATTAAGATACATGGTGTTCCATTAAGATACGCGGCCAAACAAGAGTCAGAACCCGTCCTTACCAACAGACGCACGCGCAGTCATTTTAAATGATGTACTCTTGTATGCTTGCTTATTTTTCTTATATATGGCTGCATTTGTTTTTATTTATTATTTATGCTACATATTTTGATTTCCATATTTATTTCTAGCGGTTAACTACTTTGTTTTTAGAATATATTTTCATTATTTTCAAAAGCTCCTGAAATATTTCCGGAAATTGTATAGCGTGTGTCATACTTGCGTCTGATCATAATATCATTAAATTCTTATTTAATCTTGGCTTTACCAATTTTGTCGCAAGATCTAAAATTGCTGAAACTTTCCTTTATCGGGCTGAAATTTTCCATTTCAGAACAGAACAATAAAGCATATTTTTGTCACCGAAGCTACACTAAATTTGGTAGAATATTTTTTGCCTTGATCAAAATCCTTACGCACAAATGTGAAATTTTGTAATGCAAAATGTCCAGAATACTTAATTACATGCAGGGTACTGAAGCGGAAAAAAATAGAAATTTGTTCTGGTTGAGAACAAAACCTGATAATTTTAGTGTGAATTTTGTACTTAAAAAGGACCAATGCCTATGTTATGACGGAGAGACACGTACCTCCAAACCGATTTCCGCACAAAATTCTGAAGCGAACACAAATTTCGTCCATTGATCAGTTTAAAGCATAGATTACAAATACAATAATATATTACTGACTGTTTGTATAGAAACGTAATAGGTATTAATACAGCACGGTCCTAATGAACCTAAAGATTTATTTTGTACGGTGCAACTGGCCTCTATTTATTATTAGGTATTCAGTGACCTAAGTTTATTTCATTGCAGCCGCATCCATTCTCACGATTGTTCACGCAGATCCTGCCGACTGTCAAGCAAATGAAGGAAATGGCTGCTAACTCTTGGCACACTGTGAGAACCAGGTTTTTAACGACATGTTATGTGTCTTCGAAGTTCTTTAGGAATTTTAAAATTGAAATTTTCCCGTACCGATCGGTTGGGTATAATTTAATATGAAATAACGTGTGGCTAATAAAAAATATATCCGGTTTGAAATTCCCGTGGACACATATCGATTTGAAATTGTTATTGCACTAAGACAAAAGGTTGAAAATATTCCTCCGCGTTCGTATTTTAATAAGAATCATAAAAGAAACTACGATTGTGTTGAAACGAATATAACAATCAGTGATATCTAAAGCTTGTGTCACATTATCACCAACCCAAACTTCTTATCGAGATAATAATAATTGGTAAGGCAAAAGTATCGCAGAGGAAATTCCAGGCAAGATATAAGCATCTTCTAGCATTAATCGTGCTGTACACCTTTAACTGTAGCATAAAGGAAAGATTTAAAAAAATTGGTGCTTTCGCACGTGGAGCCCTTTGTTTCGGCAATATTTCTAATGATCTACAGTGTCCCTCTAAAAGGTCTGTACAAAACACTAGGACAAGCTGTGGATATAGCCAAGTTTACCTTAGGCCATCAGTTGATAAGTTCCGAAATATGACTGTTATTATTTTTTATACTTTTTTGTAAACATTTATCATAATAATAGCATGATGTTGATCATGTGCGAAATCGTACGAGTAGAACAACGGAGAATGAAAAAGAAATTTAGAAAGAGTTAGCACCAGACATTTAGATTTGCATCTTGAAGTTTGTAAAAATATAGCAAGTAGGACTCTAAGAGGGGAGCTATTGCTAGGGTCACCAGGTATCCTGGACTTCGCAGGGTATCCAGAATTCCAGGTCCATCCATGAGCGTCCTGCTTAAGGCAGGATGCAAAATAACACCTGCATTTTATAAAAGCCTTGCTAAAAATAAGACTCTAATTATTATTTAATGATCAGATTTATATCATCAACTAAATTGTTATTTTTTACCATTGCTCAGATAACAAAATATTTCAAAACATTATTTGAAGCACATATTACTGAAACAAATTCTATTTCATGAAACCTAATTTAGGGTTCGTCAAACATCCCGACCAACGACAAAAATGCAGGACTATGTAAATGTCCTTTATTGCTTTATAACTAGATTTCTTCTAGCACAAGATCAAATACACTAACGACTTATAATAACGAACAACAAAAGTATACTTCATTCTAAAAATAAATCAACACTTAAAAAAAAAAACAGCCATATCTCGTAATTCTCAAATAAATCCCTGGTGTTTATTTATAAAAACTCACAGTCACCTGGAAGTGTTACTCAAAAAGGCCGACCGAAGATAACTGGTTCTTATCGCTGTTTGCTCGGTTATCAGAGCCGTGATTGACTCCATTGTCGGCGTTTTGTGACGACACAACAAATAATTATCGAGTAAAATTTGTATGCTGAACACTGATAAGAGGCTTGAGTTATCAAATATGTCAAAATGGCGGTCATGGGGCCTTTGATCGTGCGGTTTGCGCTGTCAGTTTTTATGATTAGATTTAAAGTCTGTTTTGATACAAGTATACATTTATTTTTGATGAATCGAGCATGACATAATACAATGTTGTTTATAATCTAATCGATATTCTCCCTTGTCATCAAAAAATTTACTTGTGGTAGCAAAATTTAAGAAGTATTATGTTAGTTAAACTATTACCTCAGCGGAACACTCCATGTCATTCTATGGTAAAGCAACCCGCCCAATCAAACCAACAATTAATTTTACCAGATAAACTGATTGTCGGACCTACCTTAAAATATATGTACCTACAACTGCAAATAATTATTTATCTGGCTATGTTAACCTGAATGTGACAGTTTTTTTTCAAGGAAAAAATTAAAATAAATTCAGATTATTCTAGAAATACCATTTATAATTAATATTGAAAATGGTAAAGAAATAGAAACAACCAAATTAAATTAAATTAAGCATAAAAAGGGTTAAAAAATTTGAGACTCATTACACTATATAATGGCGGGTAAAAATGAATCATCGTCGTAAGCTTTGAAGCAAGCTTTGAAGATATAAAACAACCAAAAAAATTAGAAATCAAATTTTCGAAAATAGCATCTTGAATCTTTTTAATGAAAAGGTCTTATTATAAAACCGTCTTTATTTTTATTATCAAATAAAATTTCTTTCATATGACAAACGGAAGATGGAATTTTTCCAAATTGCTTCCAAGAAACTTCCATTCCATACATTTTATGGAATTTACAGTGCATAAAAGCAACATACTATACTTGTTCTAAACATCAATTTTGTCTTACCAGTTTTCCGAGCAGTTCTCTTTCTATCATGGAAGTACTTATGTTTCGTAAATCTTTTCCATTTAGTATTTTTAGCATTGAGTTTTTCCATCTTTATTTTAAAACACTTCTAACAGGAAAGATCGAGCAAGATACATCAAAAAATTAAATTTAAAACAACCACTTAGAGTTAATCGATACAAAGCCTGTATATTTAAGGTCCGTTAAGCTAGCCCCCCCCGGTTGGATTTCTTTTGCCAAAATGCTAGCACAAATAAAGGGCACCTAGCACAACCTAGCACACCAATTTTTAGAGCTAGCACACCAACAGTTTAGAGC
>MU182456.1:173085-243836 GCA_016904865.1 Pissodes strobi | reverse complement strand
GGGGGGGGCTAGCTTAACGGACCTGTATATTTATATGTATAGCCTATTATGTTTTAAATAATTTTTGTAAATTTATTTACAAATTAAGTATGTGATTAATTATTAAAATACCTTCCAATATAAAGAACATGCCAGCTAAGATTTAAAAAATGGCAGCTATCTTCAACTTTTCAGTATGTTTTGGTCATATTATTTTACAGGATCTTTCATGAAGAGTGGTCACCAGACATATCTCGGAAACACCTGGCCATAGAAATTCAGAGAAAAAAGAATAATTCCTAAAGGGGCTATGAGAAAATCATGGATACTTACTAATCACATCACTATCACATTAGCTTATACTTTTGAAAGCACCAGTAGATAGCTTGGACAATTCTGCGTAATCTTGGTCTAAGGTTCATTGGTGTATCGAGCTTGATAAGAATAGGGGAAACTAGTGAAAGTGTAATAATTTAAATCGCTACAACTTTTAAACGACATATTCGATTTTGGTAGACGCAATTTGCGATAACAACAGTTTTTATGACTTTATCCTGAAAATTATTTTATCACATGGTAAAATTATAATAATATCATAATCGGAAGCTAGAATAAATTTGCTAGAAAAAAACGCTTGTAGGCAAAAGTATAATTTTTAACATTTTAATTGTAGATATATTTATCTTCACAGTCCCATAGAGGCGAAGGTTTGGTTAGTAATAATGTGTTTTCATGTGGCATATTCTGTGCCTCTCTTTACATGCATATCTAGGCATAGAACTCGTCTAATTTATGTAAAAATCAAAATTTGGAGCGTGTTTATAGGCCGCATACCATAAAAACAATATTAAAATAATCAAGCAAAATTTACAAAATGATTCAGTATAATTGTCTAAGCTTTATAATGATTTTACCAAAGGTATACCATAGTGTGGCAATTTTCCCATAAATTTAAAATTTTAATCTTTACTTCTCAATTCTGCCCCTGCGACAACTGGATAATTATTTCCAAGATCTCTTCATGTCTTCTTTAAAATAATTTGAGCAAAATAAAGTTAATTTTAAAAATACAACTCAGTTGTTTGAGACGACCCTTCGCCTCACTTCTAGGAATATCTTATTCTAGTCAATTAATTTTGAGTGATTTTTGCAGAAATTAATAACAATTAAATATTTTATATATTCAATAAATTATAATAATTCCATTTGATATTCCAATTGTAATACATATTAACAATAATAAACATCGTGTCATAAATAATAGAAAACCAGTACAGAGGTGCCTCGGGTAAAATTATCGGGTGTGCATCTGGGTAGTAAGCTTTGCTGGGACGTGAAAATAGATGAACTTTGTGGGAAGTTCATAATATAGTGCGTAAAGTAAATCGAACGTGTCTTTTGACATTTAGTGCAGTGCGTAAAATAATTTATTTGACACACTAGTGGGTAAAATATTTTTAATAATATTTTTATTTTTTCATATTTTTCGGTAGTAGAAAAAAAATTGTATGTTACTCATGTGTAAAGTACCCATTTTTATTCATTAGATTGTCGCACAAAACAGTCAGTCGTCAGATGCTTATTCCTAATTAAAATTAATTCACGTCGATCATGACCGTTACCATTGAATTGGCGCGTGCCCATTAGTGTGTGGTTGGTTTGTTTCTGTCTGTGAGATTTTCGAGGGGGATTTTCCGGTTTAAAAACTAATAATTAATACTGTTGTTTTGTATGATTGTGTTGTTAATAAGGACATAAGGTAAGGCAAGGGCTTTTATAACAAGGTAAGATGATTTGTGTTTTATTTTAGTAATGCAGGATTGCCATATCCGAGGCCATATCTATTACCAATATTTTGTTTATTAAAGTTATTTCTTCTTCCTTGTTCTCGGTACTGAATTTTGCGGTTTTGTTTTCTCGTACCTACTTCTAGGTACGATATTGTTTTTCTTGGCTTGAAACCCCTTTCTCCCGACTAACTAAAGTGAAAAAGCGGCAAATTTTTGAGAGTCGACCAACGTCAAAAATGACGACAATTTTGACCGAAAAATTGGTGGGTCGTAGGGATACTTCGACAGCGTTTCAAAATTCCTGGTACGATAATCATAAATGGCTTTGCTGAAGTTTATATAAACACAGTTTGTATTGCTGGCCGTGCATTTTATTGGGTAAAGCAAGAGACTCATGGTGCTCAAATGATGGTTTCAA
The DNA here is from genome assembly GCA_016904865.1 of Pissodes strobi. Taxonomy (NCBI): domain Eukaryota; kingdom Metazoa; phylum Arthropoda; class Insecta; order Coleoptera; family Curculionidae; genus Pissodes; species Pissodes strobi. Next base: position 241,649 of record MU182456.1, on the reverse strand, counting down.
AGTCTTAAAAAATTCTGTTAGACAGAGTGCGGGCTTCTTAAATTATTTTAATGATTTTGAATTAGCAATTAGCACTTCTAGCAGTTTTTTCTTTCACGAATGTACTATGATGTGTTACAAAAAAGTCACTGTATATTAATTATTGTATCTCTCAAATAAAAATTACACAAGCCCTCTTTGCAACGAAACAAAATGACGAATCATTTAAGCAGATTTTTGATAGGAGCATGTTGCATTCTATTTTTGACCTTCTCAGGTAATTTCTGCTCACAGGTTTCTTGTGGCTCTTACCTTTTTTGTTCTTGCTATGGCTTGAAGATGCTTTACACCACAACCCTTTACACGTTATTCCCGAATTATTGGACAACTATGATACAGAATGTCTGCTCTGTCTGATCTACGCTCAATATTCAAATTCGTTTAAAATCATTGGATAAAACCAGATAGTATTAACTAACGATGATAAAACACAATTGTTACTGAAATGTCAATGATGCAATAAACATAAAAGATAAACTGATATTAGAGACTGTGATGGCTGTTCTTGAAAACTCAACTTGCATTTTTTCCCATGGTCAGACCTCAAATGCCTAATAAGAGAATTCATTTAGAAATAAAAACGTTTATCTTCATTGTGGACAGTAAAACACGCCCTACAAAGCAATTCGTGTATCATTTTATATCCATTTTATTATTGCACTAAACTTGTGTTTATATGTCTTTTATAGTTTTTATTGCGCTTATTTAAAATTCTATTACCGATCTGGTGTCAGCGTTTGAGTAGGTGTTAAAATATTTATTGGTTTGCGAGAGATGGCAACGATGTTACCAGCAATTTATAACCAAAGTTTAAATTCGAAGAGTACAAGAAGTGAAACTAATACATTGTTTATCGTAACTGGAAATGAACAACATGTAGTAACGCATAACATACGTAGGGCAAACAAAAATGTTTTTTTATTACGCATGCATCATAATCAACAATTATCGCACGCTGCAGCGTGCTTAAAATGATGTTTATGATGCGCCTACTTTTTTAAAGGTTGCTATAGAAACATTTGATCATATCAAATGTGACAGGTTAATATATTCGTCGATATATCCCTTAAGTTTAATATTTAAAACATTTTTGAGATTATGATACATTCGTAATAAAAAATAGCGTATGATATACGTGTATAAGAGGCCTTTAAAGCCCTTGCGACTTACAAAACACTCCGCTGCGCGTCGTGTTTTGAAATATGTCGCGCGTGCTTTAAAGGCCCTCTTATACACTTATATCATAATATACCTCGTAATATACTATTAATGCATTTCATAACGATGGTTAATTAAATTGCCATTAGAAGAGTGCCAACATTTTAATTTGCCCTGACTTAGTGACTAAGCAACTTGTTTCACCTTTGGTCCTTCGAGCCAGATGATTATGGCAACATTTAGATGAAAAGGTATCGACATTAAGCCTTATTTTTAATCTTTCTCAAAAGAGGCCATTTAAATAGTGGATCTGATACGTTCTTCTAAGTTGTGATTTTTAGCAAAGGTTGGTGCTAAATATTTGCTTATTACATTAGACAAGAGAGAGTGAAAAAAAAAGGCAGATTGAAATTAGCCTGTAGAGTGTGATTTATCAAAATATGTTATAACACATATTCAATATTTTCTTCAGATATATGTACCTACATCTAAAACCTTTGTTTTGAAGCAACTTGTCTTAAACCCTTAATAACGTTAAGTATTTGAGTTAGTAGTACATATCTGGTCCTTCGAGCCGGAGAATAAAGACCATATTCACGTGGCACGTCCAAAATTCTATCGCCTCCTGCACTGATCCCAAATACGAAAAAGGGACATTTCAAAATAATGAATTGACCGACTAATTATTTTCGCGGCCGCCAACGGTTAAAAACAAGAGGACAATCGAAGTTATGCCGCCGTGAACGTACCACAACAAAGAATTTAAAAAGCGCATTTTTGAGCGCGTTACTCTTAGCTTTCTTGCCTTTTAGGTGCTTTATAAGGTATGCATGCCTTGTGGTGGCTTATACTTGTTAAAGCGTTTTTATTGAACACTTGCAGCAAGTTTTTCTGGTAATTTCGTAGCAGAATGCTTTGATTTAATGCAAATAAAATTATGTTACTTGTAGGATAAGGCATGCAGGTGAAAAGGAATAGACAATAGAATAAAGTTGTGTTTGATTCCAATATCAGTCTTCCGCAATTAATATTGTTTCAAGACTATCTCATAGAGTTTTTGAAAATGAGCTTTTCAAATGAGCTTACGTAACCACAACTTCCGAACACCGCACTAACAGATCTTTGATTATAGATGACAACATATCTTTTTACACATTTTTTTCCTAATTCTATTATCATTTTAGCGGCACCTAAGTGTTAATTGATTTGATTATTTTTATCTCCCTGTATAAGTTTTTGATGATTATTCATAGTGAGTAAAATATGTATTGGCATATGCATAAATTAGCCGATTATTCGACTTTGAAAGCAGTTAGCAGTCTCAGACTTTTATTGCATCAGTTATCAACTTATTTGAAAACACGGCGCTTCGATCCGTAGCAAATCACCGACTGTTATCAAATATTGATATCGGTCGGTGATTTAATAATCCGGTCTAAAATGTCCTGTCGTCAAACAAATTTAGACAATAATTATAGTCCGGAATGGCCGTCTTTCTCTTAATTCAATATTGCCTACCTTCAGCTGAAGTAATTAATAGTCAGTTATTGTATACCTTCGCAATCAAAATAAATATTATAATAATTTATGTTTTTTTTTCAAATACTTAAATCTAAAAGTGTGTAAAACGCCCTTTTATAATCTATCAGCTCCATCTATGGACTTAGAACTGTTTTAACAAACACACCAAAATCATATAATTATATTTTATTATAGTTATGCCACACTGGCGAGTCTGGTGACAAGATATTAGAAACGGCAAACGCTGAACATTTTGCCATTCCGAGCCGGAACACACCTTTCTCTCTCCCACCCATAAGTAATTTTCAAACAATAACAGATCACCTTTCCAGGGGTCTAATGAATGGGCCATTGGGTCTCGTATTGGTCCAAGACTGTGTTAAATATTAATATTCAATTTTTGAACTAATGGTCTAAGTATTCACCACTGGACTTCAATTGAAAAATAATAACTTCATATCTCATATACACGTCTTCAAAAATAGACCGCTTTGATCTTACCTACTCCTAAACAAATAGTTTCTATACCTGTCAGAAACAAGATATATTTACTTAATTATATCCGCAGTTACATAGATGTAGTTATCAAAATTTAGGATGTTTATAGTATACTATTGTTAAGTGATGTATACTGCAACCCAATAGGTAATGAAGCTTGTTAAGAGATAAAACCAGAACTATCCATAATGCAGTTTGCTTAAAAAAAATAATTATCTACAGTCAGTTGATTCATATGACAAATGTACCTGCCTACCACCAGATACGGTTCTGCAGTAATGAAGAATAAGAGAGCCATGCATGCAGTATATAAACAGATCTTTTAACCTACCAACATAGAGCAACATAAGTCCATAAAACACTCAAATGAAATTCATTCGATTGGTCTACTCGTGTATAGATAAGCCTATGACAGTTGAACATCGAGTAGGCCGGCTGTCAATGTACAATTGCTTACCGCTTAAACACAAACCCATAAAATACAGGCTGTTTAGTGTGGGCCGCCGTACTATGTAATTGTGTCCAATATACGCTTGTTTACGTAAAACAAATTACGGTGTGGAGTATCGATTCTTGGTGCAGTTGAAGTGCCGGGATCGCTACCATGTAACAAATTTTTCTCTAGGAAAATGCAATTTATTTAGATCGTTTTTAATAGGAAAGCGCTGTACGAGACATTCCGCGTGCTAAAATTAATGCTTAATTATTGTGTACTATTCGAGAGAAAGACTTTGGAAAAAAATTAGCGATGAAAATAATAGCTAGGAAGGAAATATTATAAAACGATAAATAAGCAATACTAATTAAAAAACGCCTAAATTAGCTTACGTCAAAAATAGACAGAATTTGCGCGAAAAATACGTCAAAATTAGAAAGAAGAGATATTGAAGTATTAGATTTGCGCTACTGAAGTCTGTTTAACTCAAAAATTGTTCCCTAGGACAACATTTCTTCCTGATCTTAAAATTTAGTAAATTAAATAACCTACATATCTACGCTATCTTATTAGAAAAAAGTACAATAAATCAGAAGTTCCAAAAATCTGCACGGTTTCAAGAGAAGCGCCTAAGGCACCTACTAACTTTTCGATGCGAAAGCTGCGGACATGCGTAATGGCCGAATGTATTTTATTATTATTATTTTTATTTTCACTACATGTAATGGTGTAGTGGTCAGAGTATCTGCTTATCATTAGCGCACCGCGGGTTCGATTCCCATGCATCTGTTGCGAAACATGTTTTGTTTATTATTTTTAAGGTTATGTTTGTTTTTATTAATTTAGTTTTTTCTTAATTTTGGGCATGCCTTGGGTTAGTTTTTGTTGCTTACGCCCCCTTAGCGAGCAAAGCGAGCGGAGGGCCATGCAGCCATAATAAAACCTATTCTTGTTTCGCCATTACGCATGTTCGCAGCTTTCGCGTTAGTAGGTTCTCTAGACTTTTGTGATTTCAAGCTAATGTCCGTGTCCGTGAAAGTACTGATTATTTTATCGCGCGTACTTCCGTATTTAACCTTCATTGTCACGCTGGACGTCTGGAATTCCGAATATTGCGTATAAAATGATTAGTTTGCGAATTTGACGATAATGGTTGCCCGAATTAAGGTTATTTTCTTGCATTTTTCTGAATTTGGAACTATGTGCGTGAAACTAATATTTCGATGTATATTTAGGTATACAATTTATATGGTTAGGAGTATTTTTAGATGCGTAAAACCATATATATATTGCTTTTATGCAATACCTTAATGTGTGCCGCTCGGCCAGCTTGTTTATAGTCAATACCCACTTGTTGTTACAGCACAGTATTATAAGTTTTTGTTCGTGTTTAACTGTATGTTTTCCTCTCGGTTTCGGCTAGTTTTTCGGTAAGTGATATTTACTGTAATTATGCCTCAAAAAGAGTGTAATGGCAGCTATAAAAATAAGTCCAAAGTTAATGTTTTCGATTTTCCAAAGGGCGCAAGTTTAAGCTTCATGGGCTGCTTGAAATTACCAAATAATGTTTTAATGAACTTTATATGAATTATGTTCTCTTATGGATATATAGTTTCAACAGCCTATATTATATTTAGAAAGCTGATTGATAAGTTCGAAGATACATTTTTTGGATATTTAAAATAAAAAGTCTGTGTGAGCTGTTGTTAAATTATCTAAATGAAAACAGTATTTGACGTCTTTTGAAAACTGTAGAAATCATCTAAAAATTTATATTTCAAAAATTTTTCTTAGCAGCATTACACATGCACTTCTTAATAATTTTTTTCTTAAATAATTATGTTAGAGTGTTAATTCTATATATACCTACTGAAAGTAGAAATACCACGCTCAAGAAAAGAAAAGTGGAAGGAAGGATGTTTTTTTATGTGCAACCTATTTTGGTTGTAGAACAATTGTATTTTTCATGGCTATGAAGTACTAGGCTAGAGCTATATGGTTGGTGATCCTAAGATAGGGATCGGACAAATTAATATTGAACAGTTTAACTCACTCAGTAAAGTAGACGTTAAAAACTATATATTCTTCTTGCTCATGTAATTTTTTACACTAATTTTCAAATGCATTGGCTACATGCGAGGAACGAATGGGCAAAATACTCCGAACATCTGAGAACAACAGAAAATAGTTGATTCACTGACGGCTCCAAATGATGGTACAGGAGTCGCTGCTTGGAATACAAATGGTAAGGTTGAGCTTAAGTGCTCCCTAAGCAAACATGCAACCATTTTTCAGGCTGAAGTTAAAGCCATTGATATGACTAGACAATGGTTTATTGATAGAAACTGGAAAGGCAAGCCAATCAAAATATTTTCGGATACTCAAGCGGTTTTAAAGGCTCTTGACTCTAGCCATTGCTCATCCAAGGCAGTGTAAAACTGCCAGGAACTACTCTCCAAACTAAGTAGAAAAAATAAACTTACACTGATCTGTATACTTGGACATACGGGATATGAAGGCAATAGCTGATGCTCTTGCAAAGCAAGCGGCCGCAACGGCCTTCATAGGACCAGACCTAGTACTGGGGTCAGCTTACAACACAGCTAAAGAAACCTTCTCAAGGTGGTCACAACAGCAAGTTGTAGACAAATAGAGAGTTACCGGACCTAACTCATTCAAAGATAGCATCAAGAGTGAGAACTAAACAACTTCTCCAACTTGGCCGGCAACAGGTACAGCCTGAAGTTGGCATGGACGCTGGCCATTATCGGCTAAGAAGCCACATGAACAAGATAGAGCCTTTCGAAGAAACTGAATGCCGCTTGTGCATGCTTGGAGAGCGAAGAAACAATGGAGCATGCTTTATGCTACTGCCCAACAATGGAAAGAACCGGACAAACAGCGTTTTGAGCCTTTAGCGTTTGGATATTCTCAAATTACACTTGCAGATTTGAAAACTATTCATCCTAGAAAGCTATTCGATTTTATGAAAAAGATCGAGCCTTTGGCCTAGTGGAAACAACAGATGTGAGCTACAAGCTACAAGACACCAAGGATCGTAATGGAGGGCCCATTTAGGCCCACTCACGTGTGCAAATTCATTGCAATACTACGTATTCAGCGTGACACTCTCTAGCGATCTGATACAGTTATGTCTACTTCGTCGGGAAACACAGACATGGTCCAAATTGATATTTTGACCCGAATTAGCATTCAGTCCCCAAATTTTTAGGATTAAATTGGCTGAATGCGATCTAGAATGATTAGTTAGCGATAGAGACGGATTTAAATGTTAAACTGAAAGAAGTGACAGGATAATAGCTGTTTGCCTGGTTAACACCTTGTTCTAATTTTGACATTTTTAGCTATAAATTTAAATTAAAGGAAAATAAAAGCAAAAACAACGTCAAAACCAAGAAAGGTAATAATTCGTAATATCACTGTATCGTTGACTTAAAAGTTTATAGGTTAGGTTAAGTCAACTGATCTTCCTTTATCCATCTTTTACACTTCTGTATCTTTTTAGATATGTTTTTCTTTCATTTATCAGTATTGATCAAAACAGGATGAATACGGGTTTGAATAAAATCCTGTTCTACAGAATCAGTTTAAATGGATCGTATTTTCCTGTTGTACAAGTACTCATTGTTTCCCAATGTAAAGGAGAACGATAACTATAACCTAATAGCCAGCCATATATTTTATAAAATGCAATTTTATTTTTACAGAACACAATAGCTTTATACAATTAACGAGTGCCTCCCATAAAATAAAATGCAGCCAGGCTTATTTGTCGATTTTAAAGATATGAAGTAATTTAGCGATGTCGTGCATTCACAGTGACAATGGCTCCGCGTATTATTGTTATTATTTTTATTATTTTATCCGTGCGCATTTTTGCGCACGACAGTTTGTCATGCAAGCCGCTATTACACAACAGAAATATTGGAACATGGTTTTCTGTAGTTTTCATGGCGATTCCCCTGTTATTAAACTAATTATATATAAAAAATGAATCCTTTGTTACAAGGATAATTTTATGGTTAACAAGTATTCATATTAATTAGTTTTTTATAAATAAGTGTATTTAAGCAGTCTTTTCAGGAATATTTTCGTTTTACAAATTTTGAACATGCATTTCTTAAAGTTATAATTATTGACCTTTCTTTTCAAATATTTAACATCTTCATTATTATTTAAATGTCATAAATTATTATTCATGAGAAGCATACCTTTCATGCATATTGTACAAAAATACTCACCACCTGGCCTTGTCAAAATCTATTACGAAACCAACTTGGCTCAAAATGGGTGCCAAACGCGAGAACTTCATGCTTGGGAGTTCAAGCTTGAACAATTATATTCGTTTGATAAAACACCGTACATTCCTGTAGACAGTGATGGTTCTAAAGTATTCTAATACAAATATTAAATTAAATAGCTTTTTCTGCACACATTATTAAAAGCATGAATCATGTCATAATATTTATAAAAATATCGAAATATCCGATAATATTCGAGGGGCGCGGGCTCACTCGCCAAAATTGGTACTTACATCGATTTCGGAAATCGTAGGGATTTTGACAATTTCTAAGGGGCTTCGAAAGGATTTCGGATATGATTTCAGGAAAAATAGATTTTCAATTTTTCAGTAGCTGAAACTATCGCCGATTTTGATGAAATTTGGCACCATGGTAGAATTTGGGATGCTCGTCACAAATCTGAAGTCAATTCGATCGGGCGACATTTCGTTCTCGAGGTATTCATCCTCAAAATTAAAAACCATTTTATCCCGGTTTTCCATTCTTTTAATTGTGATAAACACATTTGAATCACTTTAGACGTTTAGATGATTGGTAAAGTGCTTAAAATGTGTTGGTTTTAATTAAAAGAAGGGAAAATCAGGAAAAAATGGCCCGGGAAAACTGGCAAAAAACTTTGGATTCGTGCTCTACGATCCAGAAATAGGGGGTATGCAAAAAAAGGCGAAAAACAGTCCATACGCCAATACCAATAATTACCAACAAAATTTAAAGAAATAATTTTTATATTATCGGAGGAAAAAAAGGAAATACCGGCAGTATTGCCCAAGTTGAGGTTGATTTTGAATCATACAGAGGGGAGATTGAGGATATTTTAATGACTTTTATTTGGATAGTTTAAAAGAAGTGATTGATAGTATTGAGAAGGTAAACTGCGGTAATGCTAATTTTCAAGAGCTCACTGAAGGTAAACAAACAAGTACGGGTACTCCAGGGAAGTTCAGACCAATACGTTTTATTACTGGTTATAGACACCCTTTTAGAAACGACAGTGTATTCCCACTATGAGGAATAGAGTTTACTTTTTGAAGGCCAATTCGGGTTTAGGAGCAGTCATTCTCGTGAGTCTGCTGTTTAGCACGTGCCTGCAGCTTCGAGGGAAGAAACCAATAAGGACAAGGTTGTTTTGAGTGTATTTATAGACCTAAAACGCATTTGAAACTATTGACATTCTAGTAAACAAATTACAGTTTTATGTTGTCGGTGGTATGGTTCTAAAGTGGATTGATAATTATTTTAAAGACAGATATCAAATCAACTATGTTGGGATTTCCATCAAAGTGTAAGAATTGAAGATAAACCATCAGAAAAAATGGGTAGTCTCGCAGGGCAGTGTACTGGGACCTCTATTATTCATATAGCCATCAATGATCCAAAAATAGAGGGTATGCAAAAAAAGTCCAAAAAAAAAACAGTTTTATTAGCCTTTTTGCCGATGATAGCCTTATTTCTGTGTCTGGGACTGATTTTAAAGAAATTACTACAATATTAAATCAGGAGCTGTCATTATTGTACAAGTGGCTATGTGTAAATAAGCTAAAATTGAATGCTCAAAAATCAAAATGTATGATTTTAGGATGTAAGACAAATTGTGTAAGCATTTGGTGCCAGGAATTTAGCAATATACTTAGAATATGTAGAGGGTGGCTCGAATTCGAGTCTATGCATGGGAAACTTGAAAATCGTAAGAGATACAGTGTCGGTCAAATTAAGGCAAAATTGCGCATTTAGGTGCCTACATTTTTTTTTATTCTTTTTTTTTAATTCTTATTGTTTTAATTAGTCATTTAGCTTTGGGGTAAAAAATAAACGAACTGTTTACTTAATTTTACTGTTTTTTATTTCTTTTAAAATTAAAAAATATAATTTTCCACTTAACACAAAAACAAATTAAAATATTTGTATAGATTATAAAAATTTAAAAAGTAACTTAAACTATTGAAAATTACGCCAAAGCAAAATAAGCACTTTCAAAAAAAATAAAAATTAAATTAAAAAAGGGAGAATAGAACAAAATTAGAAACACATATTCGTTGATGATGACCCCTTGAAGACGAATCGTTGGATTCCAAACTGGATATCATCATTACATGGAATGGAAAAAGTGGCAATGCAAAAGTGCAATTCAATTTGAATTTCGTTTTAAAATAAGCTCAAGAAAAAAAAATCGGATTTTTTTCAGATATCTCCGGAACTACTCGGAGTTTTAAAACGTTCTAAACGGCATATTATTAGGCACCTAAATGCGAAATTTTTCCCTAATTTTACCGATACTGTATCTCTTTCTTACGGTTTTCGAGTTCCCCATGCGTAGACTCGAATTCGAGCCACCCTGTACAAGAAATTAAATATTTAAGAATATTTCTAGACCTAAAGCTTAATTTGTGCAGTGATGTTCAATGTCTATTTGAGAAATGAGGAAAAAATTGAGCTTTTAAAAAGAATATCAGTATGTATTGTATCTGCCTGGGCGAAGAAAATTATTTATAATACAATAATTTTTCCTCATTTTCTTTCAATTTCATGTAACAAAGATGTTATAAATAAGCTTCAAACGCAACAAAATTAAGTTCAATGAATACTGTTAAGCTGTGACAGATATATACGTACCTATTAAGTACATGTTAACCACACTGGGTTGGCTCTCAGTTAGACAGGGTATAATAGAAAGGCAAACTTAATTTTAATTTATAAAATTGAACATGATTAATTGCCAAAATATTTCAATTTATATTTAAAAAAGGCCAGAAATACAAGTATATAATATAACATCAAAAGAAAATTACAGTGTAAGGCAAGTAAAGACAACCAAGCTTCAGAAATCATTATTTTATGAGGGAGTTTGTTTTTTTAATGCTATACCTGCAGACGTAAAAATATCTTTAACTTTAAAAGAATTTACTGGATTAGTAGGTAGATATATTTTAAATTCTTAAGTGTACGTATATTATGTTTTGTGTACTTGATAAATTACATACTGTAAAATTTATTTGTAAATTTAAATTTTAGGCTTTAGTAGCTAAGTGCTAAATAAACTAAACTACAACACATAATAATAATATTAAAATATAAAATACCCAAACAAGTAAACACTTTGAAACTAAATGAACCTCGAGGAACACATTATTGTGATGGTTCTTGTACTCAAAAGTCTGTCAAGTCGAGGGGCGGCTCACTCCCGAAATCGCTGTGCATTTTCACCTGAAATCCCGCGAAATCCTTTCGCTTTACCATCCATCATTTAAACATCTTCGTATAGTTTTCGCGATCCCCATACATAGACCCGAATTTATAACACCCTGTATAATATAATCTACCGTTAAAGGTTTTGACAGGGCGATGATTAGATAGTATAATATTACTTAGAATTAATGACTACATAATTCGCGAAAACAAGCATCTGTAGATATAATCGAAGAGAAAGTTTTTAGCGCTATAATAAAGCTTTCCATCTAAAAAAAATCTCATACTGAGGCAAATTACGAAATCACTATCCATTCATGACATTCATGCATAGATTAGACCAAATTTAAATAACAATTAAAAACACTCTACTAAACACAAGGAAACCGAACGTGTTTTCTGAAATGAAATGACAGTAACATGATTTACAAGTTTAACAACATTTACAAATTATTGTTAAACTGGTCGAACATTGGTTCCGCCATTTTTAAGAGAATTTTAATTGCTTTATTTATCATTTGTCTCACTTAAAAGCTCTAGTATCGTATAAACTAACGGTATCTTATATGTCATTATAGCTATATTTCAAAACATTTAAATTACTTGCATATAAAGTTATATAACTCACGGCTAAGCACTTTTCGCCATATCGATGCTTGATCACTGATTCAAAAACTTCACCAAATGATACGCCATTGACATTTTATTTCCATTACTCCCAGAAGACACAGAAATAATAATAAACGAGAACCATAGCATTAGAATTCTCACAAAAGGTGTTTTAAATCGTGTTTGGTTTCTTATATATATGCGAAATGGTATAAAGTACAGTAATTTGTAAGTCTGTTACTACGGTGCGACTTATAAGGCACGACGATTTATTTAAAGCGGTTTCTCATTGTGGTGCCCGTTTAAGACATGCAGTGGAAGCCATCTTTGTTTTGTGTTATGTATTGTTTAAATTTGTCTTTGCCTTTTGCGCAATTTGGCATGGATTTTACCGGTTCACAAGGTCCAGGATTTACTGCAATGATTATACCGATTGATTGTTTTAAATGACTAATTTCACTACCTATAATAAAAATTAGAAATATTTATTTAATGTTCAGATATTATTTTCTATAGCAAATTGATGTAGAAGTAATAGATAAAAATATACTCGCACCGATTAGGGTGGAGAATTTTCTAATTAAAGTTTTTATCATGATAATATTAATATGTATTTCACTTACACTGAGAAAAATATTTCTTATAAGGGTTAAAAGAAAACTAATGACAACTCTAAAAATCTGCATACCGTATACAGTTTTTTTTATATATCTCAGCTTAAGTGAAACTCAAAATGTCGAAAATTTTTAATTAAGCAAATTAAAATCAAGTTAAACTTTTACTATTAATAAATGATAAATAGCGTTTTACAGTGCAGAAAAATAGATAAGTATTCGAAATATAAAGCTATTCTTCTAGACCTCCATACACTTCAACGCACTTTACTGAGGTTCTTAATTTTGTCAAAGAGATTCTAATCGACTCAGAACAGTTATCGCTTATTTGGCTTATTACACATTTTATGAGAAGTTTAGGATGCTCGTGGTTCTCCATGCTATATTTCTGATATGCCCCGCACGAAAGAATCTAAGGGTGTCAGGTCACGGATGTTTAATCAGAAATTCTCTTCAAATCCAGTTTCCAAATATCTCATTTAAATGGTACCTTATCTGAATTACATTGGAAGGTGGGGCGCAGTCCTGTTGGAACGTAGACTCATTTAAATGGGCTAGTTGCAAATCATTCAGAAAATCTTCTTGCTCGTACAACGAAAAGAAGCTAAAACAAAGTGCATCTCAACTTCCTATTCAAGGGTGGAAATATTATTTTCTTACACAAATTTATTAAAATGTCTACGAAATTAAGAGATATAATTATTTTTAATAAATTTGTTCAATGCTTCGTTTTTTCATCAAAAATGTATTGATAACAAGACTTCTTTCTCAAAGGAAATTTTTAACATATTGCTAAGCCGCTCGTGTCCTTGTGTATTAACTTATACAGAGCGATTCATGAGGAAACGTCAATACTTTAGGTACGTATTCAGGGCCCAAAAATAAACATAAAAGTCTATATAAACATGTGTCCGCGTTTTCAAGATACAGGGTGTTAAAGTTTTTATTTAATTTTTCTATTTTCTAAATAACATCTATGAAAATGGAAATATTGTAGTGAAACTTGATATCCGGGGGTTTTTTGGTATGACGAATTCGGATCTAATCTTAATATAGCTCTTACTTGTAGGGGCCCCACCTACATGGCTTTCCACTGCTTTGAACCATCACAACTTTTTGGTATGACCCCGTATTACATTTTTAAGTAAAATATATTATTCCTTTGTCATTTTTACGTCAAAAAGGTATACTTGTTAACAGTTAATACGAGCAACCGTTTTCGAGATATTTATATGATTTAAAACAATTTCGATGCATGTGATTTTTTATCCCAAAATTTTCGAAGTTCCTTTTTTGGGCCAAATTTAAACACGTCTTGGCACAAAGCTTTGAAGTGAAGGGTTAACACATTTTTTGAGATGTATATTCAGTGACTCGAATTAATAAAAATTAAATAAGTATATTTTGTTTAGTTTATGTCTGAATCACTGAATATACACCTCAAAAAATGTGTTAACCGTTCACTTCAAAGCTTTGTGCTAAGACGCGTTTAAATTTGGACAAAAATATAAACTTTTAAAATTTTGGGATAAAAAATCACATGCATCGAAATTGTTTTAAATCATATAAATATCTCGAAAACGGTTGCTCGTATCAACTGTTAACAAATATACCTTTTTGACGTAAGGAATAATATATTTTACTTAAAAATGTAATACGGGGTTATACCAAAAAGTTGTGATGGTTCAAAGAAGTGGAAAACCATGTAGGTGGGGCCCCTACAATTAAGAGCTATACTAAGATTAGATCCGAATTCGTCATACCAAAAAACCCCCGGATATCAAGTTTCACTACAATATTTTCATTTTCATAGATTTTATTTAGAAAATAGAAAAATCAAATAAAAACTTTAACACCCTGTATCTTGAAAACGCGGACACATGTTTATATAGACTTTTATGTTTATTTTTGGGCCCTGAATACGTACCTGAAGTATTGACGTTTCCTCATGAATCACCCTGTATATGAGAGCACTTAGCACATTTTGCTTTCATGACAAAATCTTACCACTTCATAAGCATTCAAGCCTTTGAACTTTGACGATGAATACTTTTAAATATTTTTAAATCAAATTGTTGGCTCATATTTTAGTTCCAATTCATTTAATATTTCTCCTGGAAATTTATTTTTAAGTTTTGAAACAATCTGAGTCCAAAAAGCGGAAAAAAAATTAATAGCCTCATTTTCCTGTAGCGATCATCATATTCGCTGTTGATGTTATTCAAAAAGTATTTTTTTCTATTTTTTTCTCCTGTAATGCGCCTTAACATAATTCATAAATCGTTTTCTTTTAGACTGGCCACAAGCATTCTCAGATTTTGTATATTTTTTTTAAAAATACTTTAAAATTCTCAGTTTTTTTAATGCAAGAGTCAAATATCAGAGTTTTGACTGTATTATACCATATAGTGCATCCACCTGGGCAAATAGTTGGTTGAAAATTTCCAAATATTTCAATTCATAATCTTCTAGTGTAAAAAAATACATTCTATCTGCCATTTCAATTTGCTTGCTTTTCAAGCATGTCATTAAGCCTTCATCGCGAAGACGGTCAGCAACTGCGGAATACCACCTGCATATTGCTGAATCACTCTATCTCTTTTCAACATGCCTTTAATGTCGTACGCTTATTATCACTATAGGTGCTGCCTTTACATCTCAATATAGGGACAATCAGAGATTGCACTATTTTGGAATCATGGAAATGTTTGCGCTTGCTTTAAAAATAAATGCAGATGAAACACATTTGACAAAGATAAGTAGTAAATATTATGTTGTAATTTAATAGCAGAATTTTCACTAATTTTAAAAATATTGCATGGGCAGGCAAAGCCCTTTTGCTTATATTCTTTGCACGCCAATGTAGTAATATCATCTCATATTCCTTTATATTTTCACTTGGTAAGAGTTCTCTTATGTCGTTACAGATTACCAGGTTAATTTCTTTAGAGAAAAAAACAAACATGTTTGATCTAGAAGTATCTGTATAAAGGGAATGATTTCATTTAATCTGAAGGCAAGTAAGTCAAGAGACTACCGTGGGTAGTTTTCGTCTCTAATGAGATCACTCGGTTCTTATTGATTGAAATGAACGTGAGGAACTCGTTGAGTTACTGTCGTTTTCTGACTGCATACATTGAACTTCATCATCCGTTAGTGATTATGTATCATCTTCTGCTGCTGAGTGTTGACTTGGGTATTTCTTCAGAATGCAGTACAGGTCTCTTTGCTGAATCTAGATCGGAATATGACCAGTTGTGTCTATTGTTCCGATTGATGCCAAAAATATCGAGATGATTTCTTAATTCCCTCCAAATTTTAAGTACCTCGTCGTTCCGACTGTCTTCTGTTACAAGTGGTCAACGCACGTTTTACATAAGAAATGTGACCCTCAAGTTTTATCAAGGTCTTCCAAGTGAAAACCAAAATACGCCAGATAACTCTATTTCACAAAGTCAAAAATAACTTTTTTAATTTCGTTAAAAGTGTATTTGCTACATACATGACAAAAAGGCTTGGATAATTCACACGGCTATGTCTGCATGTAGATGGTATGGTAAATTAAACGCTTCATATTACTAAATACCGTCGAAAATTTAAACAAAATGATAGCACAACTTCACCTACGAAGACTCAATAGTAAACTGGACCGGTTAAAGTAAAGGTAGACACGACATGATAAGGGGCGGGGGGGTTATTCGGGTTCATTAATTCATGATGAAGGTTACACCAGCATAGGAAAATATCAATTTTACGGTCATGGGTAATATCCAAATCATTCAAACTGGCTAATTAGATTTCAATTTTAGGACCAAAATTTCAATTATGGCCTCAACAAATATTTTATTATGACTTGCATTTTATCAGAACTAAAATCAATTAACCTCTATCTCAAAAACCATGAAAAAAATTTTGTTAAGCTATGCAAAGAGTATTTTTTAGATTTGGTCACATATTGGTAGCAAGGTCCCTTGCTTATTTCTATTGTAGGGTTTTGGAGCCAATAGTGCATTTAGTAAATTTTAAATGTCTATTTTTTTTGGTACATGTCGTGACACACCATTTTTATCTAGATCAAGACGTTATTCTTCAATCACAAAATGCAGGTCTTCCTGTAAAGTTAAGCAGACAGTTTGGGATTAGTATTTCTAAACATTTTTAAATCATCCTTGTGAATCTAGCAGCACCCGATAATCCACCATGTTGAACGTTTTCGCACAATCTGTATAAACGACATCAATACTAATATTGGGTTTGACCGTTCTTCTACTATAATTACTTGATGCAAATTAAAATATTTTTCCTATAGTGCCCAATACCAGATAGATAGGTGTTATAGCAGGTTTTAATTTTTAAACTTCATTTTCTTATCGATACTCGAACTTTGCTTTGCTAGATGATTACAACAACCTTTATAAATATAAGGAAGGCGTTATACTATCACTGACACAGCTCTTTTTTGACTTTAATTTTTTAATGCTACTTCTCACTATTTCCTCGGTTACACTTAAAAAATCAATACCACATCAATTGGATGAGAACCCTTTTATGAATAGCAAGCAGCAACGATGATACCTTGCACACAAATCAAAAAATAATTGCAAATGCATTGAAAATTCCACCTGTCTGCTGAACTTTGTTTTCTTCAAGTAGCATACCGCCAGGAATATGTCCTGTTTGTTTCACATACAGATAGAAAGAAATAGATAAAAAATAAACAAATACTCCTATTTAGACTAACTCTCTTAAAAGAGCAAACAATATGTAAAAATAATAATATTTACACTTAACAGTTAACGAGGAAGAAATAAAGCGACCGTACTTCACTTATCACCATCATTATTAAAATATTATGGCGTGGCATTTTAAAATTTACTTATATCCGACAAGCTTTGCACCTGTACAGTTGCATGCGAGGACTTAAAACGGACACTTGCCTGTGTTAATGACAGCTAAACATGTCCGTGTGTATTAAAACTGCAGTTTTTAACGGAATTTGATAGGGTTCAGTAGAAAGGTGTCTCGTATACGTGTTACTTATGAGGACTGAGCATCGCACGAGCGAAAAACGGTTTTGTTATTTATTGAAACAATCTTTATATCAAAATGAAAAACGTGCTACGATTAGGTAAGACAGATAAGTGAAGAAATTTATATTTGATGGTCATAAAAGCCAATTAAGTTTACGCCCCAGTACTATCGGACATGCACCTGCTATACCAAAATACTAACACTAACAAACAGTTTACTTCCTTAATAAAAAATTTAATTTGTAAGTATATTATATAATATTACAGACAGATTCTTTGATGCTATTATTGCTGGTGTGTGGCAGATTTCGTTAACAAATGGTGAACCATTTTAGCATCAACATCTTTGAAAATGTGGCTCTTTATAAAGGCCAACATAATAATCACTAATAATAATAAGAATATTTATTTCCAATCCTCGTTTGCCCTGATAATATAATAAACTAAAGCCTACCGAACTATTCTGGCTAAAAAGGATTTTATTTAATTTGAGAATGAACGACCAAGATGCAAAACGTACAATAAATTGCATGAGAACCTTCAAGATTCATGCTACATATTCATAATATTTAGGAAATGCTTGATTGCATTCAAATTAGTCAAGACTCAAAATGAATTTTTCTTATTTGAGAATTTTTATCTATTAGTTGGTGTCTCTCCATCTCCATCAGCTTCATATATCACGCCGAGAACAATAAAAATCCTTTCAAAGACAAAAAGAGCAAAGGAGAAAAAATCCGATGATAAAATCGTGAAGGTATTCATACGGTCCTCCGAGGCGTATATATTGAAAAATCCGCTTCTCAATTTTGACAGATATGATTTAGAGCGTCGCACTTTATTTGAGTGCGTTTCCTTCCCCCCGAAAATACCTTTCTGGCAGGAAAGCAAGACCAGACATCAGTGGCGTACAACAAACAACTAAATAACGTAATATAACTAACATGGATGCTTCAAAATCTCAAAAAATATTTAGGTGCCAAGTAGTAAAAGACGGTATCATGCGGAAATTATATGTTTCTAGGTGGCATCTTTGGAATACCAATTTTTTGACAAAGAAGAATAGGTGAAGATAATGAAATGAATAGCTTATTATTGACAACAAATTATATGTAGATATATTTATTAATGAAAAGATTTATCTGGCTCCAACTTAAAATTAAAAACTAACAGGCTAGTCAGAGGAAATCATGGAACCTTGAGTATGACATAGGGTACTACAAAAACGCGGATCGTGTTGGTCTCAATTCTTTTTACACAATTATTTTTTTGAAATTACAAATTTATGAAGTTGTCAATTCTAGGTTTTTCGCCCAAAATAGGTATGGTACAATTCTGCCCTTTTAATCGCCTCGCACATTCAAAGAGTAAAACAGTGATAAGCTAAATATATAAAGTTTGGGTCGTGAAATATCAAAAAATGAACTCTTTAGGAATATTTCTGGAAATATTTCAAATAATTTTGGCAATATTGGAAATGTTGCAAATATATGTAAATATTTATTCAGAATAAAAAAACTCAAAGAACTAAAGCATTCAAATAAATTAGGATGCAAAATAAAGTGCATAAAATAAATCTAAAAAGAAGAGCGAAAACATGTCTCAAATTAACAAATACGTACAAAAAATGAAGTTCGAGAATCAAGAAACCCACACAAATCGAGCAAGATCAGCAATAGGCGTATCTTCATCGCTCTCATCATTACCAATGGAAGTAGTCGTGGTCTCTAGAATATTGGATGATAATTTTCTTCCGGATTCATTTTTATTCTTTACATCATTATTATTATCAGTGTCATCAGCATCAATAACTCCTCCCTGCCAATTAACTTCCTCCATATATGCTATAATAATCTGTATATTTTCATCGCGACTCTCTGTGTTATTGACAAAAATTAAAATTGATCTGTTGCCACTTTTCTAATTCGTTTTCCTTCTGAAACACGTAGAATAACAGTTCTGTTACTCTGTCATTAGAAAACCTCTTTGGTTTTTCAGTGGCGGCTGGAGAAAACTTTGATCATCAAAATGCATGAAACTACTTTTGATAATGGAGATGATGAACAAAGGTTTTTCCACCAGAAAACGGGGCTTTCAAGGCTGCCTTTTCATATAAAATATTTGCCAAACAATTTACAGCCTCTACAACGGTGATCTGGAATTTCGTCGATAATGCCATGCTTGAAGCAATTATTTACTATGTCTAGTATGCATTCTATGACTAAACAAATTTGATCTTCATCAAACTCAGCTGCTTCGGATTTCGGATCTGCAGTATAATGTATAGGTTTATTGACAAATGTTTTCCTTTTTGTCAATTAACATTGCAGATTTTGCCTCTTCGTTAAATGGGAACAATGGATAAATATTGTCCAGGATGACCTTTTTGAATATCAATGTTTTTCCCTTAACTTTTGGTGGTTGAGTTTGAACGTTTTACAAAGAGGGTGAAAAACTAACGACATTGTCGATTCGGAGCTCTCTTATACTGAGTATTCTGATGCATCAGTGGTAGTAGTTGCAACACTGGTAACAATGTTATTATAAATTGTTGAGTTTTTCTCTTCACCATTCTCATAAATGTGTTTTTTTAAACCTTTTATAACATACTTGCACTGCTTGCTTCCACACGCATCAACACTAGGGATGCACGATGATTTTCGAAACATCAAAAAACTCGATGATTTGTAATTCGATGTATTAGTAACCGGTGTGTGACCGTCATCAATGTTTTTAAAAATGTATTTCACAAAACAGGACCGATCACTGTTTGCGTACCATCTACTTCTGTGTGTAGCAGCAGCGAAATCCTTGCAATATATGTTACGACACTGAACTTGCGAAAAAATTCCCCGATCTATATTTATTTCTCGAGAGTAAATCTTTTTGCGGAAAGACGTGAAAAGGGACGCGCACTCTCCACGGGGGTTAGAAAAAGATAGATGGGGCATTTCTCGCCACGGATATAACGCCACTCTATAAGAAGGACAATTTTTAACCGGCCGGGAGTGAAATAGCTTTAAGATTGAATAGCCACGAAGTGAATTGATACTTAAAAAAATACTTGTTGAGCTTTACGGTTGAGGGTATATTATTAATTAGGAAATGTTGTAAAATCTTATTTATAGATGAGAATAGACATTTTTGTCTAAACTTACTTAGACAAAAGTATCCATAATTCAACTTGCAACCTTCCACAAAGAGCTTTAAAAGTATTACGAAACGCCCCTGCACAAATTCATGTATAAGAAGCCTTTTAACACTTTCAGCGGACATTCTACAAGAATCCACGTACGTTTTTTATAACAGCTCGCCCATAACTTGTACTTACAGCCACGTGAAGAGTGCTCACCTTTAGCGGAGTTTACACATTCGAGGACTTTTTTACTTTTACGACGTACTAAGAAGCAGAGATGGCCAAAATGCAAATAGAAATGTGACGATAAAAAGAATTTCTGTTCTATTTTGTTGAATATAAATGAAAATTATTGCCTTTACCTGTCTCTCAATCTGTCACTACTGATGGTAAAGAATTAAAATGCTGCCTATAAATATAATCCCAAAAGCAACTTTAGCTAACTATACCAGAAAAGTGTTGAGAAGGTATTGTATAGAAACGTACGTAGGCGGTTTATTTCAAACGTTAATATAATTATCTTAAAAAGGTGTGGATTGCCTTTCCATTGATTTCGAACACGGCTGAATTTATATGGCTTTTAAAGTACAGCAAAACGATAGATTTCCTATAAAAAATAAACTGTACGTTTCTTGATATTTTGCTTAACCTTATTGCCGAAAGAAGTTCGGATTATACATACTTTGTGAGAAGGGGGGATGCAAAATATTCGTTATTTAATGGATTGTGTCTTAAATAATCTTGAGATCTATTTTTCGCCTTCTAAAAAACATTTTTGTGGGTTTTCGCATCGGATTACTATTACTAAAGTTTGCTATAAATAGAATTATTTAGTAAACTCTATTACTTACTGAGTGGATTGTTCATTTAATATTTTTGACATTTATTAATGTGTTAATTATTTTTCATAATAATTCTTATCCATAATCCTTAGTTTTAATTTTAAAAACTTAGTTTTCAGACTCGTTTCTAAAAAAATAGCTGAAAATGCGGTTATCTCGAAAACGTGTCTGTTAAGGTAAAACTATAAATAGCTGATGATTTTTAAGCAGTCTCACTGTCTAAGCTTGAAGCGTAGATTATCAAACTACTTTTCTATACAATAATTGATTATTTGACATCTTCAAAAATTGATTATGCACAGATTTTATGGCTTAACTGTGAAAAAACGGATATACCCGATTTTATCTAAAAAATCGACTTTTATTTATGTAATTTTTCAATAGTTACCCAGAAAAACTATTTTTTTTTACTATAAGAAAATAGGTGACTTAAAATCGAGTTTTCAGAGATGAAAGGGACAATTGTGTTAGAATCATTCCTTCTAGAGTAGGTAATCGATTTTTCACAGATAAAATAATGAATAATCTATTAAATTTTCTCAGATAAATCTGCCAATAATCCTCTTTATGATATTTTAAGAAACGCATTCTCACTCTTCGGCCTTAAGAGTATACCATTAATATTACTTATCTGCAAAAATCGATTATTAATCTGCTTTTTTAGGAAAGTATATGTTGGAAAAACACCCCAACATGTGTATAACTTTCGTTTTTCACTGTATAGTTTGCTGATAACAGCATGTATGTCCGTAATATAAATGAGCCATAATTAAACAACGAATATATTTATTTCACCCCCAGATAAATAGCAAATTTGTGCATGTAAATCAATATGTTTCAATAATTACTCCTTAGTCCGAACCTAGAATGCCGGTATACTTAATAGATTCCGTTATATGCAACAGCAAGTTGTCATTCCTTCAAGAATATCGTTATTAATCGTTCTCAATTTAATATATATTTGTCTCAGTCAGTGTTGTGTAAGCAACCATATGTCAAATAAAGAAAGAACATGCTTCTACCCTCTCAAATGCGTCCGCTCCCGCGCATTTTCCTGCTTTATTTATCCTTGCCGCGCCGGTAGGAAATATTATTTTTTTAGAGCCTGACGTACACTCATCTTTTGGGCATTGTCTTGAGACAATACAGCTCGTAGAGTCTCTGCAGTTGAAGATAGAAGAAGGTAAAATAGCGGATGGAAATTTGTAGGAGACAAATCTATTCCTGAACTCAAGGTTCGAATGAAATGTGTTCGAAGTCTTATGTCCCTGGTGAAGTTAAATTGAGAGAATCGAAGAAGACGGAAAGTACAAGGTATTTTGTGTGGATGGAAAGGCAGTTAGTTGAAAAATAACGTTAATTAAATTCAGTACAAAAAGAAGTTATGTACTTAGTTCATTTTAATATCAATAAGTTTAATTAGACATTTAATCATAGTTAATCGTATGTACAGTATCTATTTAGTTTTATGTGTAAAAGGATGAATGCTTGAAAGTAGTTAGAAATTTTTATATATTTATCATATTCAATGCAAATTAATTCTTGTATTATCAAAGTACACAATACCTAGAATATATGTTTCAATTCACAACCTATGTATAAAACCCCCACCAAGCTACTTTTATACAGTCCACTTCCACTAATTAAAGTGGTTAATTATAAAGTTAATGACCACCGCCACCTTTGTGGTCATAAATGATTTAAAAAATAATTGTTTATCCCGACCAGTATACTTTCTTTAACTTATTTCAAAAATTTAGTAAACATAATTATGAATCTATAACCGCTTAAGCCTGAAAACTAGATAACCTATATCAACGAGTATATCAAGGTAAACTTCAAAGAATCTAGAAAATCGACTATTCATGGAAAAGCTGATTTTTCACACATATATGCGCGATTTGTCCAGCCAAAAGTGTTTTTATACCATTTTAGGTTTATCTGGAAGGAATCGATTTTCCGGATTTTTCACAGTTCTTATCCATAATCCTCAGTTTTATTTAAGAATTGGTTTCTAGACTTATTCGTAAAAAAAAATAGTTAATTGATGTTTCAAGATAAAATACGTAAATTATTTATATCTAGATATCTATGGTTACGGTGCTATGTCGAAAGTAATATTTTAACAGCTCGAAAAAAAAAACGATTTCTCGAGAGTTATTTAAAAAATCAAAATGTTTTTCTTAAATTCTATACAAAATGCAGAAATGTAGCTAATAAAAATAGATTATACTATAAAAAAACAAAAAGTAAATATGAACTTCTAAATAAATAAAAAATTTTGACGAACAACACAAAACATACTTACAAAATAAATAAAAGTGATCAACATAATGTATGTATAAAAAACAAAAATAAAAATTTATTTTTAAAAGCAAATCTGTTTAAACAAATTGATTGCTAACAATAGCAGAAGAAATTTTATATCATATAAAAATATAACATAAAACACAGAGTTAGTCAGGCACAATTTCTTATAATCAAAACGACGGTCCTTCTTCAGAATCAGAAGAATCTTCATTAGGATGATTTGTATTTGGAAAATATATTACAATTAATTGGTGATCATCATCATAGTCGATGTCGAAGGAAGTGAAACGTTTTTTCTTTTTTGGGAAAAAAGCGATTTTTTCTTTTTTTTCAAATTTTCAGAACAAAAAAAAAACGGCTGTTCTAATAAGAAGCATTTTAAAATCCTATAAAAATTCTAGTCAGAAACATAATATGCGGTAAAATATGTTTGTAAGAAAAATCTCAGACACACAAAAATGTAAGAGACAACATTAATATAGTTTTAATCGGTAGTGCCTCAAGAGTTACTAAACTGAATAAAAAAACAGTGGCGTGTTGTATTCTTCTTTAAAGATGTTATGGATATAAATCTCATTATACGAAAAAATCCCTACTCATGCGATATATTAAATGGTAGGTACTAAGACTGATTGGTCTAACTGTAAGTTTATTTGCTATTCTTAAGAAAAATGTAAATGCCTGACGAGGCAGTCAGTTTTGGAGTTTATAGTGGAAAAGTTGTCGACTTCTTTTTGCCCAATGGAGAATGTTTATTGAAACATCCCGTATATACTGCGGCCTTTAGTCTTCCACAATTTTTTTATTTCCTCTGTTATAACTCATTTTATTAAATGTAATATTTATTAATTAATTTCAAAAAAAGGAAGAAGAAAGTCTTGGCAAAGTTACGGCATATGATTCTCAATATAATATATTACCCAACTGAATCGTCCAGTTGCTTAATTATCAATTTATAAATTATTATTCAGCAAAAACGTAATAAAATAATAAGAAAAAACAAAATTATTTTTACTATTTCAAGAAATTTACATTGAACCGTTTTTAACATAGCATAATTAATTCACCATTCATCAATGTAACGGTGATAAATATGATTTATTGAAAAATAATCGAGGGATTTAAATAGAGTAAATTAACGTTAATTATACCTACAGACCAATAAAAAGAAACAACTTCATTATGCTGAATATAATGGCGCATAAATCCGACTTGTTGAGTAATAAAACAATAGTGTTTTTTATTTCTGTTTATACCGTGCAAATGTAGAAAAATATACGATACAATTCAAAGAACTCGCTATCAATTTTTATTGCATTATTGATTCCTGCCAATTATTATCGAGAAACACAGGAAATATTAAAAAACCTACAGAAATTATTAATAATGAGGACAGGGGTGAATATTACCAAGAGAAGTTACGGTAAATTTATGTGAATTACGGTAATATTCTACTCAGGAGTGGGTAATGTTTGTCAATATGAGAACTTATTCATTACATTACATTAATATTCATGCGGAAATTAGTATATCACAGAACATTCATAATTAGTATTGCTTTCTAGGTGGATAATTATCTTTACATTTATTTAATATTTAGATAGAATATAAATATGTTTCCAATTGAAATCGAAATTACTAGTAAAATTTATTGCAAAATCCATACTCAAAGGCAGTTAATAGTTTCATTACTGCCCAACCATCTACTTATATGTTTATACAAATACACAATAAAAAAATAAAATGTATCGGTATTTATCCACAAAGCTACCATCCTAACCAAAAATGCTACCAGTTTTTAGCTTTATTGAAAAGGTAATTTTGATCACATGTCTTCATTGTTTTTTAACTTTTTACTTCAACAAGTTATTTTGGCCCGTATTTTGTTGTGAGTTAGGGACATGTTTGGCAGAAACGTGCTAAACTGATCGTAATAAAAATAAAAAGCACAATTTTAGCATCATCTTTAAATTGCTGTAGTTGAGAAGAAATTAGCGGATTTTAATAAGCTCTTTTCAGATCCAACACTTTATTCCATAATAAGCGCTATTTGAAGTCCAAGTGAATTTCCAGACGTTTTGGTTTGTTTGGTTCTTAATTGAAGCCTTCTAACAAAAAAAAAACGGTTTTTTTTTCTAAAAATGAAAAAACAGTTTCAGCATCATTTTAAAATTACTGTTCAGATACTGAAAGGTCGTTCCATTCAAGCAGTCATCTTGCCTAGCAAGGATATTTGGATATTATACAGAGTAGAGAAAAAAGCATGATAAAAATTGAAAAAGTTTAAGATGTTTTTACCTTGGTTTTTACATATAATCAGGTTTTCATTAATACTTCATTGATCCGTCCACCTCCGACTCTCTGCACATTCGCTACCGTCTTCAGGACGGAGCTCACCGAATTTGCAACAAAAGTTTAAACCATATTACTTCTAATTCATTTATTATGTGTATATTTTTTTACTTAAAAGTAAAAGTAAGTTTATTTCCTCATCAAATGATTTTATTTTGTAAGTCATTTCAATAGGATGAAGAAGAACTTTATCGGACCAACCTACGCTTCAACTGAATTAGTTTGAAAAATATACACTTGGACAGTAGATTAAAAAAATGGTCCAAACGACCTCGTTCCAAGAAAACTAACTAACCCAAACTAACTCAAACGAACTTTCTTGGAGTTAAATGTGGTGATCCAAAACGGATTCTTTTTCGTAACTTATCCAACCTGGATGGTTATTCAATCGAAACAGAAGCTAATTTATGTGTTTTTGTGTCTCTAAGAGGAAAAATGACCTGATTTCCGTTGGTAGTTATGGTAGTGTTTTAGCAGTTTTTTTATTTCATCAGAAAAAACAGTTTTCTTTGAAAAAAAATTTTTAAATTGGAAAAATTTTATGTAGAAATTGGTACGACAAATAGGAGCTACTTCCATAGACATTGACTATGATGATAAGGATCAATTAATTTGCGAATTATGTTTTACACAAATAACACAAATTGTCCTGATGAAATTTTTTCTAATTCTGATGATGAGTTTTGATAATGCTGATAACGAAATTGTGTCTTCAGAAGTTGACTATCTTTAGGATTTTTTATATTCTCTATGTTTGTGTTTAATCTTTTATATGATATGAATGTTGTTCTGTATTTCTCAGTAATAAGTTTATTTAAACAGACTGTTTTTAAATATTACCATATTTTTGTTTCGTATAAGAATATCATCATTTTTCAATGTTTTTGTTTTAATCTATTTTGTAAATATGTTCTAGTCCTGTTTGTTAGCCCTCTCTATTTAGACTATATTATGCTTTCTAGAGTTCTGCTTTTTTTTATACAGAGTGTCCGGAAATACCGTAAGTGGTGATTCTACATAAGAAAACAGGAACATTTTCATACGAAAGCGGTTCCGGAAATGCTAAGTTTCCAAGATACAGGGTGTCCAACTTTTTTTTTTAAATCGGTTTTTAATTAATATCTTATATCCTTTGACCGATTTTGTTGAAATTTGGTAGTGTACTCTATAAGTGGCTCATTTGGCCTTAATTAGATTAAAAATATGAAATCCAGTGGTATCCCGGGGGCATCAGACCGAATATTAATGACAACAAAAATGTGCGCCACTGGTTTTTTTAAACATTTTATATTTTTTTCTTATTAAACAACTAAAAATAAAACTTTGTCGTTTCCTGAATTGGTTTCGTATCTTGCTTTGTTTTCGAGAATAAAAAATAAAAACCAGTTTATTGCATTTCTTTAGGGCAACAAATTCTAGATCAAA
Source organism: Pissodes strobi (assembly GCA_016904865.1). NCBI lineage: Eukaryota > Metazoa > Arthropoda > Insecta > Coleoptera > Curculionidae > Pissodes > Pissodes strobi. The sequence continues at coordinate 214,174 of MU182456.1, read as the reverse complement.
AGCTGGTGGGAAAAAATTATTTTTCTAGAAATTAATGGTTTATTCTATTCATAGAAATTGTTTTAATAAATTATTCAACACTTAATTTATTTCCTTTTTGTTTCTTTTTTTCATCGCGGGATGTAATAAAGATACATTTTTTCTATGGAAAGCGCAGAAAGTTATATCTAAATAAAACATCAAGGGAGACTTTGTTTGAAAAAAATTTACCGTAACATACCGAATATTATTGATAACAAAAATGTGAGCAACTGACTTTTTTAAACATTTTATATATTTTTTCGTATTAAAGAGCTAAAAATATAACATTTTTGTTTCTTGAATTGTTTTTCTTGCTTTTTTTTTCGAGAAAAAAAAATAACACACCAGTTTATTACATTTTTTAGAACACCAAATTCTAGATAAAAAGCAGGTGGGTAAGTGCAATTTTTCTGGAAATCCATAGTTTATTCCATTCATAGAAATTGTTGTAGGAAATCATTGCAACCCTTAATTTTTCTTGTTTCATTGCGAGATGTAATAAAAATTATTTTTTTTCTCTGAAAAGCGCAGCAAGTTGTATCTAAATAAATAATAAAGGGAGACTTTGATTGGAAAAAAATTAAACGAATCCTATCAAATATTATCGACAACAAAAATGTGCGCCACTAACATTTTTAAACATTTTATATTTTTTTTCGTACTAAACAACTAAAAATACAACATTTTTGGTTACTCGAATTATTTTCATACCTTGCTTCGTTTTCGAAAAAAAAAATAAAAACCAGTTTATTAAATTTTTTAGGGAACAAATTCTGGATCAAAAGTTGGTGGGAATTTTTTTTTTCTGGAAATTAACGGTTTAATCTATTCATAGAAATTTTAATAAATTATAGCAACCATTAATTTATTTTTATTTTATTTTATTTCATCGCGAGATGTAATAATGATTAATTTTTCTCTGGAAAGCGCAGAAATTTGTATCTAAATAAATCATCAACGGAGGCTTTGATTGAAAAAAAAAGTAACTATATTTTATATCGAATATTATTGACAACAAAAATGTACGCCACTGCTTTTTAAGCATTTTTTAGTTTTTCCGTATTAAACAACTGAAAATACATAATTTTTGTTTCCTGAATTATTTTTGTGCCTTGCTTTGTTGACGCAACTTTTTTTTTGTTAATAATATTCGGTATGGTACCCCCGGGACGCCACTGGCCTTCATATTTTTAATCGAACTAACGCTAAATGAGCCCTTTATTATTACAGACAACACTACGGATATTTAATATATTAATAAAAACAGTTTTTTTTTAAGTTTGACACCCTGTATCTTGGAGACTAGGCATTTCCGGACAATGGTTCATATAAAAAAAAACAGAATCACCTCTGAAATTATTCGAACGGTATTTCCGGACATCCTGTATAATTTAGGAATTTTCCATTCTTTAGTTCCGGAAGAAAAGGCAAAAAAAAAAACGTTTTTTTTTCGAGCTGTTAATCACTAAATTACACGGTCGGCTATATAGATATAGACAGACTTCAAAAAGAGATAAATGATAAATCGAACTTTGCTTTTCAAGAAAGTATTTGCAAATTATTTGAGGTGCAAACCATGCCGTTAGAAAAAATGAGGGTAGAAAGTGTGATATTTACTGCCATAGGAGGAGGTGTTAAAATGATCTAAGTGACAAGTAATACACTATAATCTTATTTCCACAGACGTAGTTGACGATTTATGTCTGGTGTTTATTTGATTATTTAAATATATCTATCTGTAATACAGTACCGATTTGGTACACTAAAACTCGGTTGTTGTCTTATAAATTGAGGTATGAGGCTTTGAAGCAATTAGAAAAAAATAATTATGACAGATACAAAATCCCTCACAAAAAGAAATCAGGTCGATTTAAGTCAGGCAATCTGGATGGCTGCTCAACAGAAGCTGAACCCATTATATGCATTATGGCTTCTCTCCTCGATATCTGCCTTACGATGTCGTAAACGTAGTTAATAAAACCAAGATTTTGCAAAAATAATTTTATTTCGTGTTATAAAAATATGTATGTTTCGTTAGACATACGGAATATATTCATATACATCTAAGTAAGTTCCTTTATAAGTAGTTATTCAGAAACATTTCTATGAAAATAGGAGAATTTTATCTAATCACGTGATAACCGTAATGTCAGAAATGTAAGTAGAAAGTGCGATGTTTACTGCTATAAAGGGGGGGTGTTAAATTTATGCCTCTGCTTAGAAGGAATACTGACAAAAGGGTCTAAGTGGCAAGTAAACATATTTTATCCTTATTTCAACAGACTTAGTCGGAGATTTAGGCCTTGTGTTTATTTATTTATTTAGTTAAATATCACTGTCTGTGTGTGAGGTGAGTGAGATAAAAATCAGTTTGTCTCATATATTATTGAACACTAAAAGCTTTAGAGCAATTTATAGAAACATTTATCTATGACAGACCAAATACTTGTCATTCGAGCAAGAAGTGGTTGTTGACTAATGTGTTGAAATAATAAAATATCTTAAAGCGTATCTCTGCTTTGTAGAAAATTAACTGAGAAATTTTGTCAAGAATATAAAGATTATAATTTCGATAATTAATTTTTGAACCACTTACATTTCATAACGTTTTATGATATTGTGAAGAGAAGTGCAAAAACGTAAAGCGAGATAGGTTGAAAGTTGTGGTGGAGGAGGGTTGATAAAAAATAATCATCGTAGAGAAAATTTGGAATAAAATTAAAATATCATACGAACTGGTACATTCGATAAAGTACAAAAATAATTTGTCTGCGTATGAAAACCGATATAGGCCAAAACCTCTTATTTTGTCAGTTTTAAGGCGGATATCAAATCGAATTGCACTTTAGAAGAACATAACTAGCCATGATGTAATAATTACTGCCCCTAACATAGATAGGCAAGATCTTGCACAAGATTTACAAAGTTCAATTTTTTGCAATTGTTAAAAGTTCAAGTCGAATTTTAACTTTGGGTAAGATCTAAAATGGTAACTTAAAACTAGCAAGTACTTATAAAATGTTTTTCTTTGAAAATGTAAAAGAATGTAGGGTTTAATAACTCCTCCCTAATTATAGAAAAATAATTATTGTCGAAAATTATTGTAAAAAAATATTAACAGGTTTTAAACGTGTTATTGGCACCCTAGGCTCGGTTTCTTTGACTCACAAGTGCATCCTGCTTGATAAAATTTAATATTTTTTTCCAACTTATGCGAACAAGTAACACCACTCGGGCGGAAACTTCCACCAGTTGAAGTCTAGAACTCTTAAATCCGGCAACACCGGCCAGTAATTCATTTTATCGTAATATGTGCATGAGATTGAGAGGTTATCACTGTGGCTGTAAGAAAATACAGTAAGTTTCTTGGGACTTTTTGGAAAACATTTCTTGGTAATAATTATATTATATATGATCTTGGCTCGCTTGTGACATAAAACTGCAAAATAATAATTATCGACGGATGCTCAGGATGCCCTTAAAAGTTTTGCCGAACAGTATGAACACTACACTTTACTCGAGCCAGATCTATAAATATTGTCCAATTTGCAGTTGGTTTGGATTGTCAAGGAATTGGAGATGTTAATGAAAATGCTGTTAAACCTGATGACATGAACTTTAAATATACCAGAGCTCGATTCAGAAAATGATGATCTCTCCTAGTATCTGCTAAAAAAATATTAATTAAAGGGAAGATGACTGAAGTGGTCAATAACCATTGGGAAGAAAGCGAGTTTAAAACTAACTATTCCTACTCTGTCAATATACATTTTGTCAGTATTCTCCATCCATTTACCACGAAAAGACACATTTTAACTCAACAGCAGAGGAATCCAGAAAAATAATGATTCCTGTCATTTCTCAGATTCGGTCATGCTACCAGAAGGCCGAGTATTTCACGACAAGTCAGTGAGAGCTGGTTATAAAGTATCAGTTTAGACATGGATGGATAATAAATTTGTTACAGTCGCTTTTTCATCTGCAAGTGTCACCCAACTAACTACGATTCGAAGATGGCAAATATCGATTATATTCACCTATCATCCTGACAAAAACCAAATTCTGAATGGCCAAGGTCGCCAAGCATTCAGTGATGGGAAATAAACGATTTGAACGAGAATTTAATTTGTAGGTTTGGACAGCTCTTGCTTTAAGTAGATAACAAAATGTCAAAATAGTCAAAATACTGAAATAAAAGTGTCAGTTTTTATATTATTTTATTGTATCCTAATCCAAATAAACGAATATATTGGAGATGTTTAAAAAACAGTTATGTAACTAAAGAGACTAAAAGAGTACCTTGGACCATGAGGTAATTCACCCTGATTTTTTTTGTGAATCTCAAGATACCCCTCCCAATTAACAGCTAGAAGTAGTAATGTATTTGCTTTATTATTCTTATATATAAATATCCAAGTTGCGCCGTAATAAATTACATGATTCGGTAGTTATTTCAGTGAATGAATTCACAAAACACCAGTTTATTTATTAAGAAATATCGCACTCATTTGTTTGTTTCAACTGTATTAATGGACAGTGAATAATTAGAACAAGTGTAGGCCATAACTCTGTTTTTTTATGTGATTTTCCAAGCCACAAAATGAATTCAGTCGTTGGCTTACACTATCAGTGCCATTTCTAATAGGTTACGTTAAAATAAGTGACTTACCAAAGGAGAATAAAATGCCGAACTCTCCACTCCTATACTAGGATACGGATTTTGATCGGTACTAGGATAAGGCGTACCATACATTCCCACACTCCTATTGTACTGCAACGCAGCCAGTCGAGCCGAATCGTATTGACAGGAGCACACACTTTGACCCGTTACAGGATCGGTCACTAGCGGCCTACCGTTATCACAGCATTGGGTGGGTCCTGTAGATGACGTTCCACCAGGAGATAGGGCTCCTGGTAGACCAGCGGACCCACCCGGGCTTAGCGAACCTCCACCAGAAACTGGTGAAGATCCACTGTTTGTTGTTGGTTGACCAGATACCAGGAGCTGAAAGAAAAAGATTATTCATTAAAACAGAGAGCATATCATTATATGCCTTTAAATTTTCACTGATTAGTCAGACCTGATTGGGTCACAATGTGATGACCACCAGCAAGGACCAGCTACCTAGCCCGGAATGCTTATGTCCAATGTAGAGGATTGTAATGTTTTATGGGGCAACTGAAATATAAATGTGCCTTTCTTTTCAAGATTCGCCGAAGCGAGAAACGGCGAGGGCCTTTTCCCAGCTATACCTACGTTCCCTTCCATTAGCACATTTATATTACGATTATCCTATATGACGTTTCTATCCTTAATGCGATCATGTATGCTAAATAACTAAGATTTGATGATTGATAGGCTAGAATTTGATTGCTGGCAATGTGTCATCAGCAGAAAACTTTCTGCCTCCAATTTTTAAGTTATTGATTGGGTTTTGCTGAAAATTGTTGGTCCTGTAGCGTTACAATTATAACAAACAAGGCATTCATTTATATTTCTAGTTTTCGAAATGAACTTGCAGCGAGAATAAGGCAGAAAAAAAAACAGAAATATATAGTGGTCGGGTATTTAATTCAATTATCTTTTAGTGATTAACATCAATAATAACTCTTATCTACGTATATATTATATTCAGGAGTAGAAAATATTTGTCTAATCAAATCCTAGCAGAGTTAGAATAGAGGTTGACACTTTTAAATAAAGGCCACGCCCCCGCTGCCATAATATATTCGTCTACAAATAACATTACCTTTTTTTTGCGAACTCACTCATTATTTCGTTATTTCAGGATAGATATATTAACTAGCGGCTAGGTCGTGCTGGTCTACAATAAGATTAACAGTACTCATCACTCAATGCGTGCTGCCCGTAGGAAATGCGTTATGTGTCGCACAAAAAAATAATGATGTTAGGACAAACTGGCAATGCAGTGTTTGGAATGTCCCCCTGTATTTGGGAACATTAAAAACTTGCTTCCAGAATTATCATCGAAACGATTAATGTTTAGGTTCTGTGGTGTAAATAACAAACTATATTATTTTCCTTATAACTTTTCGTTTTAAATTTGTTTTTGTGTCTGCTTTTAAGCATCGTTTTATACAAAAGTGTATAAAATAATGTTTTATTTCTAATAAATTTTTTGTTCGTACCGCTAGGGTTTTCTTACATAAATATGTAGAGCATGGCATTAAGGAAAAGGAAAGAATGTGGAAGCTTTATGGTATGGTAGAGGCTAGAGCCACTAATTATTATTTCTCTGGATACCAATGAAGACAGTATCGACTACTCAAAGGGGGAAATAGCACTAGTGGGAAGATGACTTTTCACTTATTTTTAATGCTAAATTATGAGGTGAAGCATTACTGCAAGAAAAATTAAAAAATGTCCAATTTAGGGCTAAAATATAGACATTAAGGAAATTCCGTCTTTCATTATTCATTTACTATCACTTGCTAAAATAATATTTGATATTTTGTTAATTTAAATAACTTGCCGCTAGACATGCCACTGGCATATCGATTTCCTAGAGAAGTAATAAAATCCATGTATCTAAACTTATTTTTCCAAGTATTTGTATTAAACAATGTTCAGGTTTTAATATATTGAAGCATACTTGCTAATCTATTATTATACCAAACCCAATAAATTAAATACTATAGAACCAGACGTTATTATGACAAAAATTAAGTGCTTAATGTATACCAATCCCAAAACAATCAAAGTGTTAGTCAACAAATAATAGGCCATTAGCTTGAGCACTTTCATATAAATATTATATAAACACGTATATTCCAAACCATGTTTATTTTGAAAACATTTGGAAAAACTAAGTATTTGAGGAAAGACAGAGAAGTTATGAAAATAAAAACATAGGAATCTGCCTAAGTAGATATTAACATTATTTCTACAGGATGATCATAAGAAATTTTCAGTGCAATAACGTTTTTATTTTTGGTGTTAAAAAAAAAATAAATTTTTTTATCATGGTCTTGACACAAAACACATTGGTATGGAAATGGGTGTTACTTCGCATTTTAAAGGAACACCTTGTCTCTTGTTCCTGCATAAAATCATATAATTTTAGATACAGGGAAGAGCCGACTTATTGCGGAAGTAATATCCAATAAAAAAAGTAGTCGCAGATTATTGCGAATATTTCACTCATGCACACATTTTCTTATAAAAAACTGGTATTATAGAAAAATTACAGATGAAATACTACGTTTCCTGGGCAACGTGGTACTTCCACTTTTCTAACCAATAACTTCATTTTGTGGTCGTTTAAATTTTTAAATAAATAATATCATTATTTAAATTTTTGTAAGTTTATTACATAAATTGCAAAAATAAAGGTCAATTTGTTGTGAAATGGATGTGCAGTTATTTGATCTTTACCTCGATTTTCACTTAAGTTTACCTTTTTGATTTGTGGATTTAAAGGAACACCTTGTCTCTTGTTCCTGCATAAAATCATATAATTTTAGATATAGGGAAGAGCCGACTTATTGCGGAAGTAAAATCCAATAATAAAATAAGTCTTCGCAGATTATTGCGAATATTTCACTCATGCACACATTTTCTTATAAAAAACTGGTATTATAGAAAAATTACAGGTGAAGTACTGCGTTTTCTGGGCAACGTAGTACACACCCGGTGGACAAATGACGTCATAGTATAATTTGAAGATAATTGTTCAATTAGGCACTTTGAATACTCTCTAATCAGGGCTAGAGAGTATACCCATTACACAAGCATCCCTCGTAAATCCAAATAACATCAATTTTACTAGAAAATACCAAGTGCACTCCATACATATACATCATTTTCCCATTTGAGATTTGGCACTCCATCATTATATGTCACAACAAATGAACGATAAAGTAGATACCTTGTCGAAACAGATGTTCATTTGTTTTTTTGCAAATAAAATTCGATTTTGGTTTGCGTTGCTAATGGCATCGGTACACTAATTTTCTCGGTAATCTTTTTGTAAATATATGTTTAATTTGTTTGAATATTTGAAAATATTGGAAATTGCATTGGTTGGAGTAAGTGGACTGATAAGAATAATGTAAACCAAGGCTGAGGCCTATGAGTATTAACTGCCACGATACTAGCACATATATATCAATAAATTAGGAAAAATCAGGGAAAACAGTTTGTCATCGACGAAAATTAAGTATGTAGGTAGGAAAAATATGCAGGATGGAAACAAAAATGTCTATAATTTAAAGGATTCCCAATTATCACCAAAATGAGTGGACATATAGCAAGTTACATTTCCTTTTACCTCTTTCCGTTTTAACTATCTCGACAAGCAAAAAATGTGAGTTGTGTTATTATTATTTTTATTCTATACTTCGATAACCCTAATTTACATACAGTTGCAGAGGTTGATGGTTAATTTGTTTGAATGTTTCTATATGTTCCGATTACCTACATTTGTAGAGTAAGTTGATGGGTAAGTGGAACTGACAACATAGTAAGTAAACAGGGTCTAAAATCTACTTTTGAATTTTTCAAAATTTCAATTGGATTATCTAGGTCACTAAACCTACCTAAATAAGTACCAACGAATGATGATAAATGCTTCCCAATGATGCCGGTTTTTTTTGCAGTTAAGAATGTAGCCTCAAGAACATGTTTCAAATATTCTTTGAGTCGTAAAAACCGTGTACATGACTGAATATTGCAAACAATTCCTTCTTTATGCTTATTCTAACAACATATTGATATATTTTATGTATAATAAAACGGTAAACAAAGCTAATTTCTTAATTTTCAATACATAAATCATCTGACAATATCATTTCTCTTTGCTCTGAAGTTAGACCATGATTAAATCCTTATATATGTCGTGATCTGAAGCTGCTTGATTTAAGTTAACTACAATATTTTGGATTTGACTTGAACATTCTACGCCGCTAGAATTTCCCCCACCAGTCTTAGGACTCCTAGTATCTCTCACTAGCGTCTCGCCCTCGGTCTCGCCGGTACCGGCAACCTTGATCCCAACTTCTGCCGAACTGCACGGTTTATAGCGCTACATGCGTTGTTTAATGTTTACATTTGTATTTTTACATTTTTACTTCATGCAATGCCCTAACCCAAAATCAGTTCTAGTCTAGCCGAAAAATGGCTGGCTTTGTTTTTAAATTTTTCAAATTTCATAAATTGCATCTAGCTCCGCCTATTTAACTGTCACTTTTGTGAATTCCTATTGATTTATTTAAGATCCATAAGAGGGCCGTGGTGTGAATGTACTTTCGCGATTAATAACGCTTGTACGCTCGATAAGAACGACTGTGTTTATTTTGAGTGAATTTTTGGCGTCAGCGGTACTACATACCGGGTTGTAGGGTAAGTGTGCCAAAATTAGTTTTTTCTACGACTGCCCTGAAAATAGACAAAAACGCACTAACAACTGCTCTTGAAAACTGGACATTTCAAACATCGTGTGAAAGGATACTTTGCACACGGCGTGTGTAAAGCATACTTTTCACACGCTTATTCGGGTATTTAGATTGAAGGGCTTCGTCTCCGTTTTAGAGCTTCGCCCTCAGAGGTCCCATTCCCAGATCTCTAAAAAAGAGGGCCCAATTTTAGGGCTTCACCCCCCAGGAGCCCCCTGGTGCAAAACTGTAGAATATGGAACCCTCATACCAGGGGCTCCCTTTTAAGGCTTGGGGCCCAATTTTAGGGCTTCGACCCCGGGGGCTCCATTCCTAAATCTGTAAAAAATTGGACTCCCCGTACTAGCGTTTCGCTATGGGGCCTCATGTTAAGGCTTCGCTCCCAGAGCCACTTTTTCAAAATATTTGGAAAGTAGGAACCCCACACCGGTGGTCCCATTTTAGGACTGTGCCCCTAGTTATAGTTTAGCGAGAATCTCTTACGCACGTAGCTTCTTTCATTAGGAATAACACTTTCTGATATATTGATTTATAAAAAAGTTTCCCATATAACATGTAATTTTCTACCACACTCCCAGTGGGGCACCCCGCATGTAGCAGTCATAGAAAAAGTATAGTGTGCTACACGTGCTGAAAAGACTTTTCATGAGATTTTATGACACTCGACTACGGCTCGTGTCACCAAACTGTCTCATTCGTGTGAAAAGTCTTATTTTCTGCACTTGTTGCACAATATACTATTACCTATTACTTTTATTTCTTAGCATATATTAGGAAATTTTCATGTTTTCCTTTAGTTTTCTTCTCAGTTATGTAGCAACATGCAGGTCCATTGACTATGCATCCAGACGATTCACCATTTGACGAATGGTCCTTGAGACAGTTAGGTTAGATGAAGATGACGAGTTGTTAAGCGATGAAGATGAGGACTACACAATGATTAGCGAGCACGGCAGTGAGTCAGAGCAATCTGAAGATGAAGAATATGAAGTCAACAGCCAAGGTAATAACTACGAGCTTATCTAAAATAATAATAATAATAATAAAATAAAAATTATATAATAAAAAAGGTATAATAAAAATGCGTGTTATCCAACTAGTAAAATTCTTATTATCCTATCTTATTATATATAGTGTTTTTTTTTTGTTTCAGGTCAAAGTATCCACCCCCCTTCTAATACTAAAACAAGAATACCTTCGTCTGCAGAGGAAAAAAACTCAAAGTTCCTACACAAGAAGTTGTCACCGAACATTAACAACAGACTAGAAGGTTTACTCTAAGCCCCGCCCCCAGTATTTCCCTCCTTGCTTTGTCGCGGAACCTGATGAAATGGTGGTTAACCGCTCAGGCCTCGTACCACGTTTCACCACGTCTCATCTAAAGTCTGGCGTCTCGCCTTTGTAAGCGCTACATCAAAAGAGCCGGCTGAGAATGGACTACTTTAAAAAAATAAGGCATTTATGCCAGCGCGTTTTTTCTGCCAAATACAAGAGAAATTAACAGCACATTGAATGCATGGGTACAAGGAAGATATAACTCTATTACATTGCGTTCCTAAATAGAAGAGAACAGTGATCCTAGTCTCCTCTATGCACCATTCTCCTAAAGATGACGCAAATACTGGAAAGCCAGGAAAAGTATAACAACATAGGGCGGTATAGATAGTCTTGATGGAAAATGTGTTAACTACTCATCGAGTAGAAGAACCCGCAGATGGCCAATGATTGTATTTTTCCAAATGATAAATAGATGTTCGGTCGTTCGAAGTTACAAGAATTCCAAATTATAGGACGTTGTGTTTTCCTAAAACTATTAGCAAAACGTTTAATTACACTATTTATGCAACGTAGTTATAATGAAAAGATTAGGTTGCCTAATAGCTGGTATTGGTTGTCTTTTGGAAATAAAAACTCGTTACATGATGATTTATTTCCCTAAATTCTATTATTAGTACAGTTAGGTATAAGATATAGGGTAATGTTTCCAAATTGAAACATTTCCAACTACCACCAAAATGAGTCGCGCGAATATAATAATAGCACATCTCAATACAATAAGAGAAAAACTGCGAAGCAAATCAGATTATTACTGAGCCCGGGGCCGAGTTACTTTGGGTAAGAAGAGATGATAAAGTAAGCACGTTTAGATTATAAAAATAACAATGTATTAACGATAAAACTTTAACAATGGCTACTGGTCAAAAAATGAGATTCTATTATACCCGATTACTAAGGTGCGTATGTTTTCTCGATTTTAGGTATTGTTTATAGGTCTTTGTTTACTGTCTTATAATTATAGTTTTTCTTAAGAGTTGAGTTTTATTTAAGCGCACTAGAATATTCCAATAAACTGTTTAGCTGACTATTTAGACACTTTTCTTTCTCAGAACTCTGACAAACTTCTTGATTTGACTTTACTACGGTGGTTGAGAAACCCCTAGTCCTAGCGCCGTTAAGTGGCTAACCGGTGCTAGGTTTTGGTATAAGGAATAAAGGAGTAGAACCTAAAGCAGCTGTCTAGCTAACTTTAGGAACGGATAGAACCCGAAGGCAGCTGTCTAGCTACCCTGGGAGCTGGATAGAACCCGAAGACAGCTGTCTAGATAACCTGGGAGCTGGATTAGGTGAGAACAAAATCCGACGAACTGAAGGTTCGGTAGCAAATTTATATTAAAAAAGTGATGATCATTGCATGCTTAAGGTTGAAAGTCGCTCCCGTTGATTGCTCGCGTTGTTTATAGTTTAACTTTAATGTTTATATAACAGTCTCCAAGTTCAAGTTCAAACTTAGGTGATATTTCTCTACTAGCTTATGCATTTTAGTAGATTACAATATTATTAAAGAAAAATTATGCGTTTTTCTTTGGCATCAAAGATCTACGATTTAATGGTTTCCCTACTACTACCAGAATAAGTCGCGCGACTACAATGATATTTCAATAAAAAAATCATGTGGGCAGTTCACATGCACGCGAAAGTTAAACCATCATAAAACTAAACCAAGTGGTTAACCATCCAAGTACTAACCACGCCCGACGTTGCTTAACTTCATTGATCGGAGGAGAACTACTTTTTACTTTTTACTCTTAACAAACATGTATTGTAACAACTGTGCTCTATCTCATTCTCTCGTAGGCTATACATCATATAGACCCCTTTTTACTGTCGCTTTTTCGTTTCATCCAGTCTCAAATCATGCCCGTGCTAAAGAAGTTTTCCCTCCAAAAATAGGTGAAAAAATGAGGAGGAATAAAATCAGCTAATAGATATAATTGACAATTTAAATAAGAATAAATATGCACCATGCACCATAGAACATTAAAATCCCATTTTTAAGAAGCTTAGTAAGTACTATTTCTGAACACATCCAAACACGCTTCAAAGATAACAACAGAAGGCACAGTTCAAATTTTAAATTTATTAAAAAGTGACCTGCAGGACGTTGTGAATGGCCTGCAAAATTTGCTTTTGGGATATAACACTCACACGCAGCCTGAGGCGACGTGCCCCAAAACTTGACGCCCTGTATGGCCCGAAAGTGGACAAATGCATAAATGCTTATAAGTTGCTGGAAATCCATTACCAAGCTAAGGTTACTTGGAACATAACAAAAACTATTTAACTTTAAGGATAAGTTTGTACAGTGTAATTTCCATGAAACCGTATCATCCAACTGAAGACCAGGAAATTGTATCGAATTTTCGCATATGAGTTTATTATAGGAGGAATACAACTCCAAATCTAGGTTTAACTGATGTGTTTGACTGGTACAAAATGCCATATAACTAGTCTTGTTATTTAGAAAGAGGGGCAACGCCTGATGAATCGGCAGTATTACCTCTTATCTCAACATATTGCTAACGCACTCGCAAATAAGATGAGAACTAGTCCAAGACCATCAATTTTATACAATACGACTCCATCCTGTAAAGAAGAGCATTATGTCCGACACAGTCGCACGCCCTACTAAGATCACAAGGCGTTCGCCAGCCTCAAGACTCTCTATATAATCTCAGTGAGAAATTACAAAACAGCCGATGTTGTTGATATGTGATCCATGTTATCGTGTTGTTAATATTTTATTTTATTTCGAACCAGATAAGAGCGCAACCTGTCAAGCATTGCATATTCAAACATGAGGTTAGAGCAATCGGACAATAATTTTCTAGCACCATAGGGTTACCTTTTTTCCAAATAAGAATCACCTTACAAAGATTCAGAGGACCGGGAGAAAATTTCTGCTTCAAACGAATTATAAATGAGAGTTGTTAGATGTCCAATACTAATTATGCTCAGAATTTCATGTTCACTAAATGACCGAACACTCATAGCATTCGCAATTAGTAGGTATAGATTGAGTAAGGTCAATACTTTTGGCCAACAAGCAGTTGTAACGGAATATATGCTTATTCCGCTACACTAAAAATTTCATTTTAATTGCGAATGATTTTAGTTATATATTATTTAGGCCGCCAGTGACATCTATTCACGAATGGGTTTATTTCGTGTGGTTGGCAATTTTAGGAGTGCAGTACGCTATTTTATACCTACAATTCATGAATTTAATTTACTATAGATTATCCTACTATATTTAATATTAGAATTAGCCAATAATACATCGGCAAGCATAATTTGTCCAGCGTCTTGAATTTTGAAAGCGAGATCCTTGATCTTGTGTTGAGACATTGACGAGGTGGGTGTCAATTTTTTAATCTTGAAATATTTAATTCATCTTGCAATATATTTAACTAATTTTTTAATTTTTAAATACATAATTAATATTTGTTTATGATTCGCTTAGTCTTATTGGACTAAAGCAAGAATTTAGCATTTTTATATTCAACCTTTAATTAGCTTACATAATTTTTAATTATTATCGTGATCGTTTGGGTAATATTACCGATTTATTGGTGAATATTTGCGTCTCTAATTAATCAAATTCATGTAAATTGAAAAAGGCTTAGTCCAAACCTAGGGAGATTGTAATCATTTCATCGTTCAGTGGTCACGCACATTTTTTACGTACCTATTTTCATTCAAATTGAACCGTATTATTTGGGTTAATTCTCAGAGAAAATTCTATATATTCCTGCAAAGGTAGTAAATTGAATTTTCAGTCGAATTTCTCCGAATTTTCCGTCATAGTATTGCTAGTTTTAATATTTTCTTCTTTTCAGGCTCATTTAATTAAATTTTCAATTTATTTGTTACATCAAGCATATAGTTATTAGCACTCGCCCTGTCTAGTCTCAATCCTGATGTATCGACATTACTTTGCATTTATGAGAGGTTAATCTCGCATATGTAAATTTATCTGGTTTTATCTGTTGTCTAAATTTCTATCTCGAATGCGAGGTAGTGATTATATTATCTTTATCTTTAATTAAATTGAGGCGCAATTGCGCTCAATTTTCGTTTATGTGCCAAGGGCCGAAATAATACTTATTTTGAGTTATAAAACTCGATATTAGAGGTTGTACCTCTATTTTTCTATTTATTATCAAATTCAAGTGACTTTTTATTTAGATTCACCGAGAGTCACTGAATTGGAACGTTATTCCATTATTTTCTTTTGAATTTTAAATTTCAGCCATTATTTTCTTCTGAATTTCATATTTTAAAGTAAAGAAAATGATATCTTGAGTAACAGTAGTTATTTATAATTTTTGCCCAACTTAACATTGTAATTGAAGTTTCTGATTATATCTGCTCTAACCAGAAAATTTTCAATTTGTGGATTGCTTCCTCATGTGTTTAACAGTGTCACTGATGATATTTCCCTGAATATTATTTAATCAGCAATATACATTGGTTTAAGACTAGTTTATTTCTCCTTTCATGTTAGTCTGCACGACTGATCAAAGGAAACATGTCGCTGTACCAAACCACCAGATGGGAACCAATACTTCGTGAACCAATAAGTCCTCGAAAAACCCAACTGATACTAACTTGGGAAGGCAGAAATGGTTCCAGTGGAGCTCCCAATACGATCGCATGGTTACAGAATAATTGGACGGAGTTAAGTATCAGTCAGTCAGAAGATAAACATATTGTAAAGACCAACTGTATTTAATTTTTTTTAATCTGTCACAATTAATTTTTTTAATCTTTCATCATCATATTTGTGATTTAATTATATAGTTAATAAATAACTTGTTTTTAATTTGTTTCTTTAATTTATCGCAGGATAGAGGTCTGTGAGACATTGCGAATTATAAAGGCAAATTTCTGATATTTTTATCTTTATAGTTATTTATATTTAAGTATTCATATTCCCCCGTCCAAACAAATTTCAGCTAATAAAAGAGACGACGTACCCCCTGAAAAAATAAAAACGAGTCTCAGAACGAACATCATTTACAAAAAAAAATGGCACAATGCCATACTTAATTAATTAATTAATATTTAGCTAGCTTTCGCTACAAATTGGCGCTCTACCTTCGCTACACAGTGACCAGCCCAATATAATATAATGTAAAAAATTGTAGTAGTTATTATTTTCGACTATATTATATACTATTTGTTTTGAGAAACACATATCGGTTATGCCCGGATATTTCGGAAAGAATCAAAGAAGCTCGCCGCAATTGTCGGCAAAGAAATAAAGAGCTTCGGAAAAGCCCTAAGTGGAAATCAAATGTTTGCCATCAACTCTTGTCTTGTTTATTTTATCCTTTGCCGGGGCACGTGAAGCTAATTTCGATTAGTAATTAGTTTTTGGGGTGTACCGACATAACAGTCTGTTGTTCTTGTCGATAGGTATCCTTGATGGATGTATCTAGTCAGACGCTTCAAGTCACACTTATGATATCGTAAGCGGTACCTATTTATTAAAATGGCTAACCGCACAGGGCATATCTAGACAATATTAGAATTTTTTATGAAATTTATTCGAATATAGAATTTCTAAAAAAGCGTTCGCTACTTGAAATGTTGAAGTTTGGATGACTAAGAGCTAGAGCTCGGTTCTAGGGAAGGGATAATTGTCTTTACTGGAAAAAGTGGACTAGCCACAACTAAAAACCATTATCAAATGTGTGCATGCACATTCTTGGTAGCTGGCAGCTTCAAATTAACAATTGAATGTACCTACTTACTTCTGTCTGCCTAGCCTACTTAAATAAGTTCGACAGCACGCAACCTCAATTATACCGCACATAGCAAGTGTACAAATCATTTATTTGTATACTTATAGAGTGGCCGTAATAATTTCATAAGTGAAAAATGCCTTTGCATACAAATTCAAGCAGCTTCTACTTATTATACATGCATCTACCCCAGCATCCACCCTTGTATGTTAATGTCAAATGACTCTTTTATACTCCAATATAACAAAAGGTAAGTAATTTTTAGTTAGGTCTATGATTTACGGCGTTTTTTGACGGTATAATTGAGGTGTGTGCTGTTCAACATTTTTGAATCAACCTAATTTTAATGGCTCAACTACACCTAAATTTGTCTGCAATTTTTATCTGACGACTGCGATTATTGACATGGTATAAATAAATATTTGTACTCTGCTATTGATCTACTCGATCCGTCGGATCGATACGTAGGGACCCTCACCTAACTCCAAATCTAAAGATCCCTTATAAAACCCTTAAGGTTTGAGTACTCCACCTATCTAGGAGTACCTACATAAATTAGTTATAGGATTTGGTGTCAATTATCGCGGCGTTTTCAATCCGTCAACTAAGCAAAATGGTTTTATATTTACTTATTTATATACATAACTGAAATATGTTTGCTTAAAATCAATTAAACAAAAAGTTATTTATCATAATGATTCATGTTATGAAAGTATACGAAGCCTCGTTGTTTTGAACTTAAATATAGTATCTATCTACATATATATTAAGTACAAGCTAATCAGATAAAATTATGATTTTAGTAAACAAATATACGATAGTACCTATACTTGCTTACTGGACTGTAGGTAATAAAAACATAATTTTATTGTTTGATGCTTCTTGCAACATAAATAACGCTGAAAATACGGTAAGTTTATTTCCCTATTACATATCTAGAATTATCTAGTACAAGAGCATTGGTTACCTAGTTACGTATCCCAAAAATCATGTGGAGGTTTACCATATTATTTCCAGTTTTATTTTCTACCATATCTCTCGTCTCTACTCGGATGGTAGGTACCGCTACAACCGAGGCTACAACAGAGACCTAACAGCTTTTGTGTTATAGGTAATTATTATCGATAAGTAGTAATTAAGGCAAGAACAACACACATGCCATATTACTTATTTATCCTGGCAATTAAACTCGAACAACTGTTATCTGGCATAAAAAGATTTACGAGTTAATTTCCTATGTTTTTGTTATACTTTCTTCTATATGGTTAATTGAACCTCTGGTTCAATTACATTGTTGATTAACTTCATGTCCACTTAATATACTCTCTGAACTCATACTAGTACTTACGGGATTACCGGTAATAGATAATCAAAACTGATTTAAAGCAAGCCAGGCGCTGTAATCATCAGATTATTCTCGATATAATCTATGCCGGAGACTACACTTTTTGATTAAGAAATTATTTCATCCATCAGAATAGTCTATTATATACCTAAATGGTTTCTGTAATTTTAAATGACGAATAGTCATTACTTTTTATATACCTAGGTAGGTACTATGACCTTTCGGATCAATTCAAAAAGATATTTTCCTAGTTGTTGACATATTCCTTTTGTTCTCCCACACAGCACCAAAATGGGATGGATAACTGAGAATCAAAAAAATCACATTCTGTCTCGTAAATTGATTTATAGTTGAGGTTCCACCTACATTTATTAGGGTACTATATTGTGATTTCTATCTAAAGCAAAAAAGTGTGATTTTCCCCAAGTAAAAATTATCTTTGTAATCAGGAAATAGGTAGATGGTAGGCATCCTACAGTTGTAGAATGAGAATAATAATTTTGCTTTACTTAAATTAGCAAAAATCGAATTATTGTCCAAAGTATCTAATAGTTATTTATATTGACCAGGTAAATAACCTATGTAATTTAATTGTAATTAAGAATGTGGGCAAACTGAAAAATTTTAATACTAACCTGGGTAGCCGACGGATAGCCGTAGCCTGCAAACTGTGCATATGCCGCCATTTTAAATCCACTCAAGTCTCAAAGTCCTACTCTAACAACTCTGAACGTCACTTTTGAATCCAAAAGCGTCGTTTTAACCGGATAATTGCACATGAATTAAAGGAAATGTGATCACTGAATAAATACGGTCACTAGATGCGATCGAAAGCCATCATCTAAGGTTTCTAAAACTAAAAATTCGTTACACTAAAGGTAGAATTCGACCAAGTCGCACTAGAATTATTCAGTTCGTCCCAGTGTCCACTAAAATGAGTCGCGCGAAACTCTCAAAAATAACAAAACGACGTGTCTGAGCTACACGACCTTTTCGAAATTGTTGTCTGATTGCGACTAAAGGTGGTCCCCCTCTGACTCATTTGGATCTCGATGCTCCACCCCTTACCTCTCACTTTGGCGGGCGGAGTCAACCTTCTGTCCAACAACTACATGAAAAGCGCGGAGCCTATGCGCGGGCGCAGATGTTCATTGGTTGCTGCGCTGTCTAGACTCCGGCTTCTGCAGGCGAGCCCCACCTACTACACCGCTAAGTGGGGGAAACATGAGTTTTCTATCTTGTTTTATAGGGTTAGTAAAGCTGAGAACAAATCCCCCTTCTCTGTGGAACAACGACTCCAAGTTAAGTGAATTTATTGAAAACACCGTGTTTCTGAGCGAAGAATGAATCGGTAGATCGTTTGTATTTTGAAGACGATGTTGCCAATTTTCATTAAAAGGTTTTTATTATTTTTATTTTGACATTAATATATATCCCATTTTAATAATTTATTGCCAAGTATTTAGATTAATACCGTACCGTAGGGCTATCAATTTTAAGACCAAGTTTGTTTTATTAAATTGGAGTAGAATATAACGTAGCACTAGAAGCACTAACAAAGTTTTAAAAATGTTCTATAATACCTAATTACTGAGTACCTACTGGCAAATGCAAACCTGTCTAATGTCTACGACGAGTTTTCTAGTCATGCAATGTAACAACAGAAATGCTAATTTTAAAATGCAAAAGAGTATACGTAAAAAAGTGTAAATAGATAGAATCTAAAATAACGTTAATACGTATAAAACTAGGTAAGTACACATGAGTTGTCGAGTTGTGTTTGACAAATAAAAATAAAGATTTTTTTATCTTTGTATCGCTAATAGTTGTGTAAATATCTATTAAGTAAAACGCATATGACCATCCTATACACCTAGGTAGGTAAATTTTATGTGCTTAGACGATGTGAGTTATACAAAATGGAAGATTTTGTACTGATATGTGGGTACATTTAAATGAACACTTTGGCTCGTCTTGTTTTTGTTATTTTGATTGTCACCAACGAAAATATTCCTTGTATTGGAAGAAGGAAAGCCTAATTTTATAAATCTCCCGACGAAAATGAAATTTTAGACATTAATAAGCTTAGCTAAGCCTATTCGGTAATAATGCCATTAATTGTCTTTATTTATGATAATATATAGCTATGGGTGGCGACCGAAGGCATCATAATGCTTCTGTAATAAACTTGGGCATTAGAGATTTTGTATGGATTTTAGGAAAATTAATACCAACACTATAATTGTTGGGTATTCTACTGGTGTTTTGTTCTATAAAATAAAAGTAATAATTGTACAACAGTAAAAACAAGGTAACAATATTGACTTTGTAAGCATATTACGGTGGAGCAAGATCTACCTAATTAGATATTAAAAAAATTTTGAGGTGAGAACCAGAGTTTAATGGCACTAAAAATTAAAGGGATACCTACATTAAAGTTTTTGTTGTTTAAGAAATTTATTAAAATCATGATTCCCACTTACCATGCGTACCATTTGAATTGGGCTAGGTATCTATCCCAATTCTATATCCATCAAGGTATAACGTTATTTATTTAATGAATGAAGTAACTTCTCATGATTTTTACCTTTATTAAACAAAAATGCTATGCAACTTGGTATTTGATGTTCCCATCCATATTGATATTCACCTAATTATTATCTGTAATTAGTTATTAATTGGATAATCGATATCTTTACTCCTAAATAGGAATCCTCCTCACTGCATTCTGGAAAAGTTATAGTGACTTATTTAGTAAATCAAAAAAAAGGAAAGGATTTCAGTTATTGACCAACGAAATAAAGAATAAATGCCAGCGAGCGATAAAGGCAACCGTGTAAAAACAAAGCAAAGCCGGCAACTCCGCGCTATACCAACGCACGGTGATTTTTACACGAAAATGCACTTTACAATTTCAAACAGAGCTTGAGCGTGTGTCCCGACAAGTATTAAAGATAGGGATATGTTTATTAAATGAACAAGACATAAAACTTAACTCAATGGGGTTTGATAAGATATAGGTTTTTAACAGTTTAACTCGGTTTTCGATGGTTTACAAATGTTGTACATGATTTATTTTTCGATATTTCTATAAATTCTAGTAGGACATTTATACCTTAGTGATTTGTAATAGATTTGCCGCAAAAAATGAAGATCTAATTATGTTGCAGATTGAAGTCTTACAGGTGAACGTATAAATAAATAAAGATTTTGCCGAACGGTGTTATTGTATTATTTAATAGTATGTTACAACTTTAGTTTAAGTCCGCGTCAAGAAATTTAACCGATGATAATACTCATACAATAGATAGGTACCTAATCTGCCGTCCCAAGGTAAAAAGGCCTAAACTGCATTTTTGATGATTTTGAGTTTATTACATTTGCATGTTATTTAAAATATTCTTTATATAAAAAAGAGCTTTTTAATAATTTTTATATTAATAATTAATAACAGACACAGGATTAAAAAATGGCTTTAGGTAAATAAATAATCTGTAAATATTTCTTTTATTTTTACAAATTCTTTAAGTAATATAATATTACAGAAGTTAAAAAGCGGCTTTGTTAATATTACTAAATTGTTACTAATAGATATAAAATTAATTTTGAAGTTAAACCAAAGAGTACCTATATAATGTAAAGAGGGGACAGTAAGACAGAGCAATTAAATTAGAGAGGGATAGATGAGAAATCCGACTTAAAGGGCACCTCGTATGTTATCGGATTATATCGGACACAATCGTCAAGCAAGGACGAACAGCCAACACAGTGGGTTAAATATATCTCGTAAAGGTCAAGTTTAGATTTAATAGGGAGACGTTTGGTTTAGTTTTTTACTAAATATTCAGAAAATTCTACTCTAATAATTAAGCTTTTGACATAAACTGTCATTTTCAGCTTTAAAATTATTCGCAGCGAAACATTTTATTTTTTTACGAATTCTACCATAATTGTGAATTAACCTCAAATTTCTTGACTGCTTTGCTATATTTATTTGTTTATTCTTTTCAGGCATTGGTTTCATTAGTTAAATTGTAGAACGAATATTTGGATACCATTGGATAATAATGTTAATTATAATTTTTTTCGGTGGAGATATTATTATTTTATGTTCCGTTTGCATTATTTTGGTAATTATCCTAAAACTACGAAATACCCACCAGCTAGATGACACCAGAAAAGAAAATTTTCGGTTAGAAATATATTTTTAAAATGCGATTTTCGCGATTTAGTTGCAGAAATGAGATTAATTGAGCCCATTCTAGACTTAAAATATATTACTAACCTGCTTACATCTTCCGGTACTTGGACCTAACCTATAAAACCTATTCTACTAAAAGCATAAATTCGCAAAAAAGTTAAAACTATTGAACTTTTTAGCCGACGAAATTTCGCGTCAATGAGTATGGACCAAAACTTACATTCGCGCGAAAAATCAACAACTGCCAAAAAAAGGTGAAATTTACGGAAGTGAATATGAAGCTTTAAAGTGAGATTCGAATAGAATTTACTTTTTCGTTGGTTTATCTGCATACTAAGAATTTATGTACTACTACATACTATGTTTTGAATGAAACTTTTCTTTAAAATAATCGAAGAGTATTGATTACACCTTTTTAATTTTAACTGAAGGAAATTCTTATTTGATTAATTAAAGCTTTTAGACGTCCTGAATAAATTTTAATAAAAATTCGCCGGAAACATTAAAAACCTGAATTTTATCAAATTTTTTAATTAAAATAAGTTGAGCACTGAGAAAATGCAAAAGTTTAAACAAATTCGGGGAATTTGAATGAAAATCACTCGACATAAAATTTTATCCTAGCAGAAAGTATTAGATATTTAGTACATTTTGTCATTTTCGTTATTTCGACCCACTGTGATGAAATCGATTATTCGCAATCTTGTTTGACTTGACGTCAACATCGCCCGCCTTGATAAAAAGTTACATCCGGCAACGTCGCGATATCTCCGAGTTAAAGGGACGAGGTCAATGAAACGGCCGACGAAACATCAAAGGAAATTCGCCGGCTGTCTTCTCTTTACATTATATACTCTTTGGTTAAACTGCGACAGACGTTAAAATTACTTAGATTTTATAAAAGTAAAT
This sequence comes from Pissodes strobi, assembly GCA_016904865.1. NCBI lineage: Eukaryota > Metazoa > Arthropoda > Insecta > Coleoptera > Curculionidae > Pissodes > Pissodes strobi. Next base: position 191,196 of record MU182456.1, on the reverse strand, counting down.
CGATTTAAACATGATATAAGTAGGTATATCTACCGCAGCAGTATGTGCAGAGTTGAGTAACTAACGAGTTTGTAGAACTGACTGATTTGTAGTTTATTTTATTGCATGGAAATAACTGTATTTTATTTTTAAATCCATAATTATTTCAATGTGATCTATTTTGAGCTTATTCAGTCAGTGCCGTCTTGTAGCGCAAATGTGGTAAACCAAATGCAGTGACTTCTCTGAATTCGGGACTTCCCAAACTTTCGCGATATTCCCAATGTTCAGGTTCAGAGCGTGATTTGTAGGTTATTTTACGCCAAAGCATAGTGGCAGTGAGATTTAAAATAAGCGTGAATTACTTAAAATATACTAATAAATGCCTGCACGATCACAACATAGATAATGTAAAGGTTTAGAGATGACCGCTGAATTATTCTAGTTTAGAATTAAAATTCTTACGATTTATTATACCATAATAGTCAAGCTAGTGTTTCTTTGGTTCGAATTCAAATCGCCCTGTAGAGTATTTCAGAGGTCTGGTCATATTTCGATATGGTTCGCCATGAAGCTCAATTCTTTCCCAACATTTTGTTTTTTGATTCATTCAAAAATCTATTGTCTTGCGGGATATGCAAATTTTTATGGAAAAATACAAAGAAACCATACCAAGCATTTAATTAAATAATAATATTAATATACGAAGTTACTGGAATACAGGTTCAATACCGTGTATTACATTACCACCTTGTGCTCTTATGCATGACTGCTGCAATGCAACGTGGTATAGGTACTTCGAATTAGTTTTGATATATATTCCATATCCAATGTTCGACTCTTCAATAAGAGCCACTCGAAGTTCTGCAAGGCTTTCTGCTGCTGGTTCCCGTTATCGAACTCGTCTTCACAGAGGTACCATACCCTAATAGCACAAAAACATTTACTTAATATTAAAAAGAAATATTTATTTTATATTACGAGAGACAGATTGACGAATATATTATTAATATTAGATAATAATATTAAATAAATATTCCTTTAAAATATTTATACCTATAACATTGCTAAGTAATTATTTGTATGATATTATAAAATAAAGATTAAACGTAGGTATTCTTCTGAATAATATTTTCTTAATATTAAAAATAAATTTAATCTAAATGCATACATATTTCATAAAAAGTATATTCATTAATACAAATGAGTCACTTGAAATTAATAGTCAGAATGTAATATAAACAATAATAAGTGAATTCAAGATATGCCTATCGTATGTACTTACTTAAAATCAAAAATCAATAATAATTATTAGAAAAAATTCACAGTTCATTATACCTACAAATACAAAATTATATTTAATGTCTGATGGTGCACAGACTTTTACATTATAAGGAACGAAGGAAAATAGTGCATTTTGTAACTTCATCTTCTCTTAATCCACAAACGATGCAACCAGCCATCATGATGCTATTTGTGTTGTCTCTATTAAATAGCCCACTGATCCACTCCGTACACAAATTAGTCACAAGATGAATGTAAAAGTATATCTTTCAAGCAAAAATTTGTGATATTATCACAAAAATAGAAGAAAACACCAGCAAGCCAAACTAACAACAGCCTAAAATAAAATCATGGTGTAACGTATTGAACTGTCACTAGTCATACTTTACTTATCGTTGTCATCTAGAATTCAGCTGTTCAGCTTCTAACTCAGAATTCCACGAGTTAGATAAAGACATATATCATTTGTTTTTGCAACAGCGTCGACACGACTTTAGCTGCATCTACAATCACATCACCTTTGGAGATGCTAGATAAAGAGAGATCTATACGGAAATGCATTAAGTAAAAGAGATGGCATGAATAGAACAAACTTTCTATTTTACTTACTGTCTCTTCGTGATTAGTAAAAAGTTTTGGAGGTTGAAATATCAACATATTTTATTAGTGTGAAATAAATAATCAGTTATTAATATTAGAATCGATATGTTAATTTCTTCTCAAAAAAATATTAGTCAAGTAATATTAAAATAAGAATATTGATTTAATATTATATTATTATTGGCTACTAGTAGCCATTTGAAAACAAATATTTTGAAAATATTAGTTGTAACTAGCAAATATTTAATTAACATATAAATATTAATAAAATATTTTTTTTATATATTATGTGCTATCGGAATGAGATCCTGGCTACGAGCCGGCCATCGTAATTTCTAATAGGTATTCACTTCATCTAAATACTCGGTTACTATTTGCGCTAGGTACGCTCGCGCATTATCATGCATCAGGACAAAGTCCTGGCCGGCCAGTTTCAGCAACGGAGCCATATAATTCGCCTAGCATTGGTGGATATATCTATTAGCTGTCTATAAGAAGAAAGGTTCCTATACGTGCTGATTGTATAGAAACGCCAACCCCAAATATTGCGTTATTTATATCCAGAAGCAAGTTCGCTATCGGCAGGAAACACGATAAACATATATTAATGTAATAATAACTTACTACATCGCAACACCTATCCCGTCCCCTCCTAATGATTTCCTAGGGGTTATGCAGCGCTGTTCAAATTGTTCACCTTGCCTTCTCCACATTAGGTACTTTAGCGCCCGTCGGGAGCGTGGATTCATCCGTAAACAATACATGGCTCCACTGTTCATTTGTTCAATTTAGATGTTCTTTCGCAAAACGTAGTCTCGTTGTATGATGTTCTGCCAGCATTTCTGGGCAAGCAGCGAGCCCTCTGGACACACATCCACGTTCGTTTAATCTTCGGCGAATTTTTCGTGAAGACATCGCAATACCATGAACATTCCTTATTCGACGAACAATAACCGTAGATGATATGCCAAGATTTTGGAAAACAGTTAGCGCAATAATAGTATATTATTTTATATGGAGGAAAAGTAATACTTTTCATGGCGCGCTCGTGTTTAACAGCCGAAGGGAGTGAGGCTGGTAATAGAGAGCAAGCCATGAAAAGTAACTTTTCCTCCAAATAAAATTTGCTGTTTTTTCTTCAAATGTCGACAAATTAATGCAAAAACGTCTCTGTTTAATAGTAATAATTATTATTAAAGATAAGTGGGTTCGCAATGCGGCTTAGACCGGTGCGGTGTCGGTGAATAGGCTCAGGTTGTTGCTATAGTAATGTAACATAAAGCTGTCAGTGGACACTGCCAACAATAATTATATTTTTAAAATTGCGTCTTCGATTGCATTTTAACTCCGTATTGATAAGCAGTTATTGAGCAAGTTCGATTAAATAATAACCAATTTGTTCCTAAATTAGTGATTTTTAGAAATGCAGTCACAAATTGAGTGATAAATACAAATTTTAGTTTAATAACTCTTGAGTTGTTGACGCTTATTTTGTTGTTTGTTTGTATTGTATCTATGTTGCTATCACAACACTTTTACCTCCGCCGGCGGAAAAGTGAAAAGTAAAGCTCCGGCGGAGGAAAAACGAAACTTCACGGCCGCCTACACAGTCGAGTAATGAAGGATTTACTGACGTTTGAAGAAAAAAATATTTTCACGCTCATAGGTGATACGTGGTCGTGCTGAACCTAGTCGTCTAGTAGAATGCACCACTGCACTAGTGTCACGAAAGCCACGTATTCATAATGCGCTGTGTTGGCATACCCACTAAATCTATTATATATCTTATATTCTGAGCATCGTCATAATAGCAACGACTATTGTTTTTTGGAAACGGCGCAGAGGAACTGAGCTTGATGACATGGTTGGAAAAACTGAAAATATATGGTTTTGCTTAAAAAATGTGTATCTTCTACAAGAAAATATATACATTTTGGAATGAATAAAAACTAAAATATAAAGAAATAATTGAGCTTGATAGTACACTAAATTGAAATCCAAAATGCTCTACAGGGCATTTTAAATTCCAACCAAAAAGAAACATCTTGACTGTCCTAATAATATAATAAATCCTAACATTTTTTTCGCAGCTGGAATAATTCAGAGGTAGTCTCGAAACCTTTAAGAACATAATACCGGAAATTTTATTAAGGTTTTGTCAAAAAAAAAGTTATCAAAGATCAAACTTGATTAAAATTACTGTTGCTCAAGGTTTATCCTAACAGAGAACTCCCTAAATATGTTAGTCTTTCTACATCTATTGTCATCTCTGTATATAAAGTATTGAACTGAATCTAATAGATATTGATATGGGTACCTATTTGAAATTTCAAAATTTATGTAGTAGGGTAAGCATCAAGTATAGTTTTAAAATTGAATTTGCTAAAATCCATACAAGTGTGATAACAATAGTGATATTTATTACAGATTCAATTTAGATATCAAATTTAATATGCCTCTTAGCTTAGGAAGCTAATATATCTCTTCGGAACTGGAGGTAAATAGCATTATTGTGAAATAGTAAAGATTGTATTAACGCCAGGAAATTTTCCACCACTATTTTTTCATCCATACCTTAAAAAAATTGCTATATCTTTGAAGGTACACTAGCCTCAATTAGAACGTAAAAAAATCATAAACAAGACACCGATGTTTCGGTCTATCTCTGATAAGAAAAAGAAACATGAAATTCGTTTAGAGCTATAGCTCAGAGATAGACCGAAACATCGGTGTCTTGTTTATGATTTTTACGATACTATTCTAGAATATAAATGAGGCCTGTTAAAAACGTCCAAGACAACCACACGTCTAGAGTATCTATTAAGCGTGCCAGCGATATTTGCCGATGTAGCACTTATGCTTACAATATTAATTTCTTGTCTATTGATTTTTGTTCTAGTTAGTGACAGCTATGAAAGTGTCACTAATTATCGAAAGAAATATTAACATGTCAGAACTGCTCAGTTGGTTTCTGTAAACGTTGCGCGGCACGGTGCGGCACCATAGAAAATTTCGATGTAGATATAGCTATCATATAGATCACCCAACCTTTTGTTTATCTCTGTAGATGAAAAATGAAATGAGTACCAGCCATATCGAAAGGCGATTCATGTTAATTGGAAACTGCAAGATAAATAATAAAGCCGCTGACACAGCACAAGTTGTTTGCAAAATTATTACCCTTGTGCTCGATTGAATCGGACAATTAATAAATATTCGATACGTCTCGGAATTTCATGTTTAATTTTAAGGTTGTAATTCGAACGAGTCGTGAAATATTCAAGGGTTGTAAGTTGTAACAGACCGACATAACAGATAGCGGATAGCGATAATAATATGATGATATAATTTAACTATTTAAGGCATTAATATTTCCAAATAAAGAGTTTTATATAATTTAGTTCCTAATTTCTATTGATGTCTTCTCAGTAGAAAACTGCTGTATATCTTATCCTAATTATCATTATTCAAATTCGCTTCAAAATTATAGATAGCAACAAGAAATTTATGGTTGATATCAAGGATGCAAACCAGTTTACATACAATGGATTTTATTATTTCTGAAGGAAAAAGAAATCGATATGCAAATTAATAAAATACCTAACATTATTAAGGATAACTGAATAATGAGCAACCTATATTTTGGCACTAAAAGGGGCATTTTTGCAGCAATTCTCCACCTCAAAATACCTCGTTGAGAGGAAGTAAAAAGTCGTTTCTGAGTGGTCCTATTCGTCTTCTGAGTAGTCGATCTTACTGTCATCATTGGTATCCAGAGAAATAGCGGCGCTATAGTCTCATATAGCACACCATAAAGTTACCACATTCTTTCCTTTTCATTAATTGCATGCTCTACGCCTTTAAGTACTCCACTTTTAGAAATCAATTTGCTTGAAAAATTATTTCAACGACATTCATTTTAAAAATAGTATAACGCCTTGCCCAACTTAGTTCTATTAGATTTAGTTACTCTAATATAGGTACTAAGTGACATTGAAAACGCAACACTAATGGAGAGTGCTTTAATTTAGGCTATACTTTGGCAACATGTTGGCCTACGAATAAGCAGATAGTGATAATCCTAAACATCTCTTAAAACTAAGATATTCTACCTTAATATTATAATATGGTATTGGTCCTCCTCTGTTTACTACACGTTCGTGAAATCGTCGCGGCATCGATTGGATAAGGTCGTTAATCTCTACTTGGAGTATGGTAACACAAGCCACCTCATCGCTGCGTAGGGCCTCCAGTGTTTGTGGGGGCGCGGTGAATTATATCCCAGACATGTTCTAATGGAGATCGAGGAGATCACTGAAGAACATTTATACCGGAAGGCTAACAAATTATTTGAGTTGCACATGTTATATGCACTGCCCTGTTGGAAAAGTGGATTTGCAAATGTTTTTCGAAAAGGAAAGCAAAAGTCGTTCCAACACGTCGTTGATGTGGAGCTGGGCGATAATACTACCCCAAATGAATACTAAACTTTATCCGCGATCTTAAGCGATGGCAGCTCATATCAGATTACATGTAAACATGACGTTCACTTGAAACTGGGACACTCCGTTTTCACCACGTTTTCTCCTTACTCTGAAACGGTCATTATGCATCCTCATCTGGATTAATTGCCGAACATAACTGAGTTTCATTTCATATTCTATTCACGTCTCTCCCTACACCAACCAAAGATCTTACTCGGCGGGTCCTTATTGTTATTGCCTTTCCTACAAAATCAAACTTTACTTCACAATTACCCTTCTTGGGGAAAATCGTTCCATGAGAGCTAGTAGACATAACCAACTATTTTGCCGATCTGTGATCTATCTATGTCGTCCAGTACTTCTCGCACATTGCATTACAGTGGTCTCGTTTCGATTCACATGAGTAGCAATTCTCTAAAAGAAACTCCGACTTCACTTAACCCACCCTTTTCAAACCTTGAGATTTGCGTGAAATTAGTGAGTCTGCGAACTGCAAGCATGATTATGTGGAAAAACATAATGGTACCAAACACAGTAACTAAAATTAATCTTAAACATGTTCAATGTGCTAAAGTCATGGCATGCCAAAACACCAATGACAAAAAAGGTACTGCTCAGTGCTCGGATTATACCTACGGATAGTGGATGTATTTAAAAGCTTTTATCCAAATGCAATTAGTTATTCTGGTTGTTGCATTTTCACTGCCACTTAGTATATTTCGTTTTAGAGCCATTTCGTCAACAGCATATAGTAAATATTTCGTGCAAGGAGGCATATTTAAATTAAGGGTTTCAAGTTACTCCATTTTAATAATATATCCTTCATATGGTATTCTTGAATTACGCCATCATATTACATTTTTCTCCCAGAAGAAGCGCTGTTCATAACCATAACTTACATCTGCGCTAATGTCCTTGCGATAGTCGCCAATTTTTATTGACCGAAATGCTGGTATACCCACAGACGGTATACCGCCTTCCACAAAGCCATTTTACTACCAATATGTGTGACTATTAATAGCTGCTAACCCGAAGGCGCTTAAATCCAGTAGACCATATTTTGCCAACCGTCTAATTGCACCACCGGATGTTGGATTTTGGTGTTTAAGGGCATTGTAGACGTTAAGAATAATATTTTTTTTCATTTATAGCCAGAGCACCTTTACTAACTCTTTTCCCAGCAACAACATCAGAGACACTAGCCGTTTTTTACGAAGAAACTGTTTCACTTTTTACCAGAAGATAATTAAACACCGATATGTTCTTGTTTAGGCCTTTTCCCTCTAATATAAATGTAATTATAGGCAGGTGTATGAGCAATAATGTTTGTATGAAACAAAAAACAATTACTAGACCGATGTAACAGCCGAATCGATTACTTTCTTTAATTTTGAAATAAACTCTTAAGGAAATCTTAAATTAGCTTATTTGCTATGTTCAACCATATAAATGTGTGGCAAAGTATTTATTTTTCTGGTACTCTTTAATTAAATTTCTTGCATTTTTATTCATGATGAGAACATCATCATCATATGGCTTTTGGAAGATTATATCAATATCGTTATTTTTATAATGATATTGCAAAAAAGTAACTTCAAGAAGGCATTTATAGCAAACTCCTGCCATTGACCGTGTATATACTAATTTTTTTAGGGATTGTCAGCCCATATTAATTTAATTTTATTTTACTTTGTTTTATTTCATTTCGCTTCGAACTTTGATGTACTTACTCTAGTACAAGAATGTGATATGTCCACGAGTAATTGACCAATTTAAATTACCAAGCGTCCTGAATATAACATATACAATACACGTTCAAAAATCAACACCTCTTTTCAGTAGCCAAAAACAATTAGGCACTCTACTTAAATAAATTTAAGAGAAGACTCAACCAAAACACGTTTAATTTATTTGTTGCATTTACACATAATCCCGTGTAATGAGGTTCAGGCAAATTAAGCAAGTTTATTTTATTTATATTTTTCCGGCCGATCCAAATGCCTGAATATTTTTAACATATACCCATATCCAAGGAGAAGGCTCAAATTTATAATTTTCATTCATAATTAAAACGCCTTAAATTATAACAGATAAAAGCGGAATATTCATGAGTTTTATAAAGTTTTAATTAGGAGTGAGTTGATGCGGATTCGTTAATTTATTGCATATCTAATAAACTTTTTTTTCATAAAACCTTATCAATTGTTTTATGTTGCATTGTTGTTTATTTGTACGTATGGGTGCTGTAATTATATGTGGTCCAAGGTTGCAGACCTTCAAATCGAAGAGAATAAAATAGTTACGAACTGAATGAATATTTTGCTTGTGAACCATAAAAGTTTGTGTTCGACTTTGTGTTAATTTTTTTTTATTTGCCAAGCCAAAGTAAGAGTTTGTTTTTAGAGTTCTTGTTTCATAATAAATTGTGAAATCGACTCTCTTATTGTAGGGGAGATGGTGTGCTCATCATGATAGTAGATTGATTTGACCCACATCTATGCCAGTTACACATTCGATTGAATATATACAAAGAAAAGTCCCGATTTCCGAATCCTAATAGCATTACATCACAAGCATATTAATAAATCTGGGTAGCATCGTCAGAGCCGCCTCCAAGTCCTAGCCGCGAAGTAACAAGTGACAACGCTGCGGCACGGTATAAATAAGTATACAGTAGGTAGACTGGAGACAAATTTCCAATTTCGCCAATAGCGTTTGGCGAACGGGGCGAATCCGGATCAATCTGGCTCGTGGCCCATGATGGCCCTACTACGAGGGAAAGAGAGTGTACAAACGCTCTGATATTGTGTACTTTCGCGTCGGGTTGCCTTATAATAACCGAGGAAACCAGTTACAATCCATACATCCAATTTGATATATTCTACTTCTTTCTACTATTTCAGTTTTGTCCCTTGGACCACCTAATAACTTCTTAATGTTAAGCTGAGTCTGGTATACTAATATTAAACCTACTTCCTTAAAAACTTTTTGGAGTCCTCTAGTATACTGAGAATTATACTGATTAGGTATTATTAGGGCTTTGCATAGCCCTCCGCTCGCTTCGCTCGCTACGGGGGCTCAATCTACAGGAACTAACCAAGTGCTAACCAAAACTAACACAACGCTGACCCAAACTAACCTAAAATTAGGAAAAAAAGGTAAATTAATAAAAAACAATAAAAAAACATCTCTGGGGATCGACGGGACTTGAACCCGCAGCGCCGGAATGACAGGCAAGAACGCTACCTTCTACACCACCGAGGCGTTGCAGAAATTTTGCTAAAACTGTAAAAGGGACTAACCCAAACTAAATTAAAGATTCGAAAAATGGTCCATTCGAAGAATTACACATTCGAAAAATTGTCGATTCGAAGAATTGTCTTTTCGAAGAACTGTCCATTCGAAGAAATGTCGTTCGAAGAACTGTCGTTCGAATAATTGTCATTCGAAAAACCATCCGGATTCAACAAAATATATCCAAGATGAATCTTTGTAACCTACCAAAATAAGTGCCCACTAAACCTGCTAAATTTAATGACGTACTTTCGTTACCAATGGAAAGATAATTCAGAATGTGAGTTGTTTTTAATTTAATAAACAGTTTATATCTTTAGATGATGCGAATACCACCGAGCCTAATTTATTTGAAGAAGACGATAATTTCTATGAATTCTCTGAGGAACCTAAATACCTTAGAAGTTAGCCATTTTTCAAATCTAATTATTTTATATGTGCTTTGCATGTCTCTTGTTACATCCTTTGTTTTCTGATGTAAGTAATATACTTTTAACTCAATACTTTTGCCTTTTTTATTTTTTTAAGTTTAACACAAATTTCTTTTTTAGAAATCTTATTACAAGGCTTTGTTCTTATTAGGTTATTCCACAATGTGCCTTATCCACTGGATTGTTCCAAAACATCCTAAATTAATGTTTAAGCCATTGGTTTGTGTCACCGAAGTTGTACCCCGTCTGCTCTCATAATTGTTAATGTTAAAGTATGAACTTTAGCAAGAAGCTTTGCGAACTCTTATTAGTAGTTTTTTCTAATTTTCTAAAATTTCACTTAAGTGGATAAGAATCACTTTGGAGTGGTCCTCCTCATTTTTACCTGCCGTTTCAATAATATTGCCACGTCGGCATTATTGAAGAAATATGTTTGGGTTAGCTTGAGTTAGCCGGCAAAATATTTCAATATACTGACAATATTTGCAAATTTATCCACAGACGATCAATATTAGTTTGAAATATTCTAAAAATTGGCAGTAACATTGATCGTCTGGAGGCCTCTTTAGATGCAAAACATGTCTTTAGCAAATTATTATATCGAACATTCAACCAAATGGCACACGAAAAACATTGTTTCAATTAAGGGCAGTTGCGATATAAGTTTTAAATTCATACCATGAAGAGTTATTATCATAATAATTAAAATTATATTACATGCATATTATTCAAATGCACGGCCTTTGCAGGTCAAGTTAACGAACTGAAAATGTCGGCGCCAGTAATAGCATCATGAAAGTAATAGTGTTAAGGATTTTTCTTTTGGTTTTAACAAAGAATATTAGGTTTTGTGGATCAATGAACTTACCTTATATAGGTTTAGAACTATTGCTAATTAAGTGAGACAAAACACGTCAGTTAAGAAGTGCATTCTGATATCATTTAAAACACACACAATCTGAAGAGTTATTACCATGTTACATGCATGTTATTTAAATCCGAGGCATTATACAGATCGAGCAAGCCAAGTGAAAAATTTAATGGCATTATCGCATACGGGAACTCCATACATCAACAGACTACAGTTACTAGATATTTCTGTGTTGTTTTACAAATATCCAATTTTAATAAATTAGTTTTAATACGGGGGTGATTTATATAGGCCGATAGGAAAGACGTAAGTACTTTACATAAAATAGTGAAGTGCCAGTTTTTCAAGGCAGAAAACAACTACTAATTAATTTGATATTATGTTTGCCGTTGCCTTCTTAGAGAACCTTTGCGTAATGCTTTATAAAGGCTGATGTTTCTGCGTCTCTGAATAAGTAGAACCAAAAAAACCGTGGCTCATCCTTTGTAACGGTATAATGCCGAAGGAATCTTTCAACAATGTTTTCATAATCTCTATTATGTTTCTTATCTTGTTATAATGTCAAAACTTTTAGAATATTTTAAATTACGATTTCACATTATTATTATTATTATTATTATTATTATTATTATTATTATTATTATTAATTATTTAACTGTTTGCATTTCATTATTTTATCATATATTACTTTTTCCTTCAAAATTATGTCCCGTGACAATAATACGACTTCCATTTATATAAGCAATATAAGTTAGTCAATAAAACCATCAAACATAGTGTCACATGTTGTATTTTTTATCTGTGATGCCACGCCTTACTTAGCGTGTAGGAGAGTAGCTCAGATTTAGGAACGCACTACGTCAAGTTGAGAAGAGATAATAAAGGAGACACATCGATAAAAACAGGAACAAGTTTATTTACAAACAAACTTAACAACGGTTAGAATGTATACTAATAAAGGCGTGTTTAAGATTATAGATGAATTAAGAGTTTACACTATACCCAATTAATATGAAATGCATGTCTTCTCGAGGGAGGCTTAGTTCAAAGTTTTTCAAGCAAGCGACGTCATATTTTATTAATAAAGTTTATCTGAGCGCAGTTGTATTTTATTTAGATATTCGTTCTGATATTTATAAGGTAAATCTTTCCAATTTAAGCTTATCACAAATTGCTAAGGCACTTTCACTACTTTTTAAAACTCCCCAAAAACTATCCCTTTACCGTAAATTCTGATACTTCACAAATTCGACTCTCTCTATACTTTTAATAGCTCCCGAATGCCGTATACCTGTGCATACGTTCATCCAGGTTAGGTAAGGACCTGATCGCCCTATACCTGTGCATAGGTGTTCTCATATATGGGGATTGTGGGATAGAACAACTAGAAGTGGACATACCTGTGTACTGCCCCGCAACTGGATTGAGCGGAATTGAGCGACCCGAAAGCCTGATTAACTTGGCGTTTGCCTGCGTATTTATATGTTACAAAATGCTGATGGCTGCATCATTAAGGATTAAAATCGCTCCCGTCGACCGCACAAGTTGTTTATAATTAACAGTGAATGTTTATATAACATTTTCCAAGTTCAAGTTCAAGCTTACGACAGGGTGATATATAATTAATGCTTTTAAGTAGCCAACGCGCATGTGTCTAAGATTTTTTATATGTTGTTAGGACCTCTGATAATACTTCATATCCTGAAAACCCTGTGCTACTCCCGTGGTGCTCGAAAAACTTAGAAATTCTAGCACTTGTTTCAGTTTTTTTCGAAAAAATTACGTTTTGGTATTTGGCATTTGCAAGCCATAAAAGCAGGGTCTGAGAAGCGGGTTCTGCGCACATTGTGACGGGCCTGACATCATGTTCGCTGGTAGCCCATCCCTAGTCACACGGGTTTTTGTCGACCGCTAACCATTTTTACACCTGACAGTAGGTCCTTCAAGTATGATATTGTGTAGCCTCCGTGGTAGGGGGACGGCGTGCAAGGGTGCCCTGGCCTCCCCAAGAGCTCATCGTTCGACAAAGTTTTCATCATTGGGGAGGATGTCGACCTGCTGGTCCTCCTATATGGCTCAAGTCCTGGACAAACGTACGTATACTTCCAGAAAGGCGGTGGAGGTGGGCCAGAACGCAGCAGCAAACTCCTTCATGTATGGAGAAACAGCTTCCACGAGGGATTGTTTTGTTTGACACCACCTCTGCTGTTTTCTGACAAGGCAAGATGAAGTGATGCAACGTCCTAAAAGACCCTACTGAGTAGACCTCGCCAGCATTTTCCTTGATCCAAACTTTATTCAGGGAGAAGTGGAAAATGCTGGCGAGAAGATCTTGATGAACTTGTATGGAACCATAACAGGGGCTGCAAAATATCATACTTGAAAGACCTACCACCAGGTGCACAAATTATTGGGAGTCGACAAAAACCCGTATGATTAGCCCGCTGCTCAGACATTGCTTAGAATGGTGTGCTTAGGATTGTGTACTTGCAGAAAGACATGGCTCAGGTGCTCTATCCTTTGCTGCTTTAGCCAAGGACGAATTTGCAATAACGTGACCCCTATCGTCCTCGACGAGGAGGGCGAGGATGTGCACGACCTAGCACCATTCACCATATGATGACCCGCCTCCACCACTTTGAGACGTCGCGTCGTCCCTCCTCCCTCTCTCTCACCCACTTATCCAGATTGAATGGCACCCTGCATTTTTAAAAGGACGAAGTTCTAACTAGTCGCTAGGTCGCGCCGTTCTAGAATCGTTCCCGACACGATTGTGTTATGTATTCGAGGTAACACATGCAAGCTGCTGTATATTTCGTAAAAAGTGCAATCAAAGTACGGGCACGTATTACAATAAGTAATATTTCACTTTTCGTATGGCCCTCCGTTCGCTACCGCTCGCTACGGGGGCTCAAGAAAAGGAAATTAACCAGACGCTAACCCAAACATAACCCAAGACATACCCAAAATAAAAAAAAAACTGTTTGCTTACCAAAACTAACCCAAGACATACCAAAAATCAGGAAAAAACTGTTTAGAAACTTAACCGTAAAAAAAATTAAAAAAAGCAACGGGTTTTGAACCCGAGCCGCCGCCGATGGCCACAAAATTGAGACCCAGCCACCTAAACCTCTAGACCACCAGGGCTTGTACTGCAAATTGATTGCATCACGAAGACATAGCGCGAATACAATCGCTCGAGTCATCGCCACATACACTAGATGGCGTTGAAGTCGTAAGAGAGAGAGAGAGAGGCGTCGCACGCAGTATTTCGTCATCGGGAACGATTCTAGACCGGTGCGACCTAGCCGCTATTGAAGTTCTAAACTATACTGCAGTCTGCAGTGTTTGTGCTTGACTGTGCAAATCGTATTTTATCGGTTACATTGTTTATTTTATGTCTAGGTTTATTTGTTTAGCGTATGTTTTTATTACAATTAAATTGTTCAATTCACATTCTTGCACGTTTTTTAAATAAATACATACCATTTCTTAAAATTTCCCTATTAATTTAAATGGGAAGTATCAGTTATTAAATACCCGTAGTAAAGAGTCTAACTTCTTTAAATAAATCTCCAAACATGATTGCATTTAAAAAAAAAATGGAGAAAACTGAAAAGATTTGTTTTAAATTATCAATCAAATGAATACAGATAGTAGCCGCCCGTAGCGAGCGAAGCGAGCGGAGGGCTATGCAAAGCCCTAATAATACCTAATCAGTATAATTCTCAGTATACTAGAGGACTCCAAAAAGTTTTTAAGGAAGTAGGTTTAATATTATTATACCAGACTCAGTTTAACATTAAGAACTTATTAGGTGGTCCAAGGGACAAAACTGAAATATTAGAAAGAAGTAGAATATATCAAATTGGATGTATGGATTGAAACTGATTTCCTCGGTTATTATAAGACAACCCGACGCGAAAGTACACAATCTCAGAGCGTTTGTACACTCTCTGTCCCTCGTAGCAGGGCCATCATGGGCCACGAGCCAGATTGATCCGGATTCGCCCCGTTCGCCAAACTCGGCGAAATTGGAAATATATAAATATAAAAATTACAGATATTCGAATCCTTCCGCCAACAACATTGAACCGATTACGAAAAGAAAAACAAAAGAAGACGAAATATCTGAAAAGCTTAAAAAATTGGACAAACTAGTCAAGAAAGAAGTACGGCTATATATAAGAAGTCACAAAACAAAGATCACAGAGGAAACCATCAGCTAATATTGTAAATTGTAAATATACGCTCAAGTCTACCAAGGGGAAAAACAAAAATAACAAAAATACGAAATCAACAAAATGTAACTGTACAAAGTAAAAAAAAAACATTAGCGAAGCTATCGAATTATTTTGCACAATTCTGTACTTCACTGAAATAAAACAAAATCATAATAGCAAAAACATTCAAAATGCCAGATCAGAAGAATTAAAAGATATGACTAAAGATGAAATCAGAATAGCACCAAGTGAGAATGAAAAATAACAAATGTTTTACAAACACTACACGAAAACAGTGCCCAACAGTTTAAAAACAAAACTGGATTTCTACCAACCTGTGGAAAAAGCTACCTTCCGAACAGGATTTAGTACCATAGATCATACATACCTTCAGTACCTTGATAGAAAGGTGCACAGAATGCAGCGCTCCAATATATTTGGTCGTTGTCAACTTCCAAAATACCTTTCACTCCGTGAAGATAGAAACCATTCCATAGAAAAGGCAAGGACTGCTTCTAAATACACAGGTTATTAAGGATATATTATAAAAATGTAACTATATATATTAAGATTCAGGTATCGAGAACTACAAATAAAATTTAGTTGCAACGTGGTGTATAACAAGGCGTCGTCATATCACCCAAAATCATTAACTCTCACACTCCATGATTTTTCAAATACCTATAACGAGATAAGGAAGACATTAACATCAACGGCATCTATACCTGAACAACTTGAGATTTGCAGACGACAACACTTTCATTGCGGACAACCCCAGGAACGGAAAGAAATGTTGCAACAACTAAATAGAGCCTCAAAAAAATAGGTATAAAAATGAACTACGATAAAAGCAAAGTAAACTGCGCAAAGAAAATCAGAGCCCAGAGATCATCAGACCAAACCAACTCAAATGGGCGGCTTTTGGCAACCTGAGTTATATATTTAAAAATTGCATAATATAATGGAATGGAAACCAAACCATCAAAAATCGTTGGAACGATCTAAGCTCGGTATCTCACTGAGACATAAAATAATGAATGATGAGATCAGGAAAATAACAAAGAGACATAGCAGAGATAAGGATGAAGTAGAGTTGGGCAGAGGAAGTCGCCAGACAAGCTTAATGTCTTCAGCTTGTCTGACCTAAAAAATTCACAGATTGAAGAATAAGAGTAACGAAATAAAAGTTGTAACAACCACGATATCATACGAACCATAGCCAGCAGGGAGTGGATAAGGACAGCAAAAAACAGAGGAGAGTAGGAAAAGTTAGAAGAGACCTACGTCCAGGAGTGGACAAATATTGGTTAAGATAGATAAGAAGAAGATTAGCTAATAAATTATTAGAGAATATATGTTGAAATAAAAATTGGTCTTTAAAACTTAAAATAATTTTTTATTGCTTTTAAAGTAGTCTTAAATTAATTTCCGTGGTTAAATTTAATTTAATAATAAAATATTTTTAGCCAATTAAACTTTTTTAGAGTGTTTAACATTTATCTTCCTATTTAATTTAAAATATTGAACCTAGAAAAATTATTTGGTCAAAAGTAGGTAAATAAAAATTTAAATAAAATATAAAAGCTTAATTCATTTAACTGGCAATTAATATTTGAGCAATTAGGATAAGAAAAAACAGGAAAACTTATTTTGTATATGGTTTTGCGACGTTGTTTAGCACATTTGTTTTCAGTAATAAGATAGACTGTGTCTTTTTGTAAATAAATAAAAACATGTGATACATTGTTGAATAAGGAATTTCGAGAACTATCTACTTATGCAAAAAAAATACAAGGTTTCATTTAAAATGCCTACTTGAAAAATGTTGGGCTATTTGAAATTCCTAATTTAAAAGGTAAGTGAATGGCGCTCTCTATTTTGTTGTCTCCTGGTATATCATACAAGTTAATAGTGTATATATATATATATAAATTATTTTAATTGAATATTTTTCATATACGGCCAACCCAAATTTATATTATTTACTTTAGGCATTGCCACATTCGATTTTTAATGGTACCTGTAGAACCCCCTGTTAAGTATACAAGGCAGGTGTGTCGTCATCCTATTAATAAGCATTTTAAATTACAACAGTTTTCATTAACCGACAGTAAATTTTATTAAAAGATGATAACAGAAAGTTTTTAAGGCCAATCAAAATTACATTAGTGCTGCGCCTCGTTATAGATATATAGATTAGCACATTTTTATAGTCATTTTTACCGGTATTATAATTTGTATTATACGTTTTATATTAATTGCTATTTAAAGGAAGTATATACTCTATGAGTGATGCGAGGGACTTTATCTATATGAGGATCTAATCGCTCCGAAAAAAATATACCCCTGTTGTGCTACTCTGAATATTAGCCACCATATTGATAAATGAGAAATAAATGTAAACATAATTACTCAATTTGCTGTTGAACATCGGGACGTTGTAAACAGAATATAAATTGTTAAATACGTTTCAGTACCACATTACTATTGTTTCTTCCTCATTGAAACATATTTATTGATTCAAATGAAATGTGCAATAATAATTGGTTACATGACTAGGCGTACTTCGTCTTTCTACTTGAGTAGAAGCCGCAAGAGGTGCAAACTCTTCACTTACAGGTAGACTTTATTATAAATGAATTATTTGGTTAATTATTCAGATAACTGTTATAATCGCCAATTAAATATAATTAAGATATTTATAACTTTTTATAGAAATCTCCGTCGAGAAGTTGGAATTAAGCGAAATATTCTTTATATACGAATCTACTATTTTGTATTTACATAAATATCGTTTACTAAATTAGTAGCTGTTTATAAGCCTAAGAAAACAGTGTGTGCGTAAGAGCACACGTCAGAGGTGAAAACTTCAACAGTGCGAGATTAATATTATGATATTCAAGAATTTTTGGTTGAAAATGGCACAAAACGATGCTTGATTGAAT